>BJKM01001076.1:35000-106591 GCA_015082035.1 Chaenogobius annularis | reverse complement strand
ACGTTTATTTAAAACTCCAATTTGAGTCTTTTCCAAGGGCAAAACCAAAGGAGGACACACATTTATAATTGGCTCTGAATGAAACAAACACACTGCAGTGAAAAGTCTATTGATAAGAGTTTAAGTCCGCCTTGAGTGGCCGGGCAGAGACAAGTGCAGCCGCTCACCTGTGACATTGACGCCATCGGAGCGCTGACACCACACGGCTCTCTGGTTGTTGCTCCACGCTCCGGTCCTCCACTGGTAACTGTGACACTTCCCTCCTGGAGCCGCAGAGGCAGAGGACCAGAACATTCTCATTAGCGGTTTGTGTTAGCGCTCCATCCTCCCTGTCCTCAAGACTCCCTGGACATTAACCATCGCTACAACCCAAATCCTTCATCTTACAAGACAAGACGAGACTGTCATGGTGGCAAGAGGAGACTTTTTACAGCGTGAAGCAGCAGAGAAGGAAACTAATAACTTAAACTGTACATGACACCTTCTCATTTCACATGTGAAGCTAAGCAGGGTTGGGCTCCGTCACTATGTGGATGGGAGACTTGGGCAGGACCCTTCGCCCACCTTTATCCCAGTGTCCATGTATGCTGGTGTAAATGAGAGTGATAATACAGTTTCCTTTTCTAGGCTGTGTCTATTTTAGCGCAATAAAAACATTTATTGCTTCACTTCAACTATTCATACTATATAATCAGTAATATTCTCTCCAAATAATAACAATAGTATTACAGGCTCACTGCCATGGAGCTAACTATATGACATACTTAATGCCGTACTGAGGAACCTTCAAGGCAAAGCACTAACATCTCCACGGAGACAAGCATATGGCGTACCTTCTACCAGAGTAATTTGTCAAGATTAGACAATAGATGCCCAAATGATGTGACCTTTTGGGAAAACAACAGCTGAAGCGATTGAGACACGTTTTAAAAAGGGTTTTGCAGATTTAACTACGTGAATTCGTAACTCAGATTTCCCAAAGTAGAAACACATGTGTTTAATGTTAATGTCTAACATTACATGTACTGGCCCATAGAAATGGGGAGTCACCCTATAATAATAATCAGTGGAAATTGTTGAATGAATGTGTACAAAGAAACCAAGGTAATTCTAACAGTACAATGTGAAAGTGTCACGCAGTTTTCCATAAAGAAAATTCTAATTATGTTTCATGTGGGAGGTACAACGCATGAGACCATAAAGCATGAGTCATAAATGTACACGCATGCATGTAATTATATTTATGTGGTCTTTAGTACAGTGATCTTGACCTAACGGCTCTGTGGTGTTGGACAGCAGGGGGCGACGACACAGAGCTAAAGCAGAGCCGAGTGAGACATTAAAATACAGCTCTGGAATTCAAATAGATTTCACAGGTGAGCACTTGAAAACGAAATGCCAAGTACCTAGCAATTATGATTTTAATTGCAGATTTATAAAGAGGCAATTAACAGGGCGAAAGACATGGCACCAAGAGGCCAGGAAGTCTATATATGAAATACAAAAGACTGGCAGATATGAAATGGGTCACTTAAATTCTGTCTTTATATACCGCTGTTGGACACAATGAAATATAATGAAACCATTGAATAAGCCATACTTGGTCATGTTTCCACGAGTTTACCACCTGCACTGGTCATGTTCCATTGTGGTCCAGTCTGAAAGTTCTCTGTAATAGCGGCCTTTGTGCCATTACCTTTACATGGCTGCGTTTCAAAGAGTTGATGTGGGCAGCTGGCCTGGTTCTCAGTGACCTGAATGACCACCGCTCTGGAGCGCGCCTGGCGACCGCTCGACTCGAAACTGCGCCCCTCGACGCAGGTGAGTTGGCACGACGACCAGGTGGACCACTCAGTTAGGTGGCAGTCTCCTGGAAGATACAGGGGGGAAGTAAACAAGTCAGAGAGTGGACACTGATGACGATGATATAAGATATGTATGGGGCTGTTTGTGGCACGGTGGTTAGAGTGTTCGCCCACGGACTCAAAGCTTGACAGTTTCGATCCCAACTCTGAAGAATGTATAATGTTGTTGGGTCCTTGATCAAGACATTTCACCCAGCTTTCCAAATTGTCTGAATGTTGTTTGTGAGTGGGCAATTGGAGCTGTAGATTCTGTCTTTGCATGTGTTTCAGAAAATCTAATTTCATTCTTTCTTGTCCAATCTTCTTGCGTTAAACATCTCCGCTGGCCTAAAGCGGGCCAACAACACTCCCTGGAGGCTAATACCGTACGGCCCACTTTGGACCCCCTGAAATGGGCCGCACCACTCCGACCTCCGACTCATATGACAATTTGCAAGGCTATTTGTATAGGATTATACAGGACTAAACCATGTTCAAATATTGACACGAATACAAGGTAAAAGTGGAGCAGAGCAAGCTTTCCCAGTTAATATATTTTCTATTTCTTGTAAGAGTTTGCAAAAACATACTAATGATGCTCAAGGCGCTTTAGAAATGAACAAGAACATAATTAAAGCATAACAATTTAACAATTCAGTCGAGTTCTCCATAGAGTAAGTGTAGTATCCCATAAGCTATATTATTATAGGGGTGCAAACGGCTATAATGGCAGAAAATGGACTGTTATTCAATCATTTAGGTGTAATATTTTGTTAGGTGAATGAAGAAAAACATCCATTTTACCTAAATCAAAATGTATACCTTAATGCACTTTATATTTTCATTTGAAAGCAGTTAATTGAAT
The DNA here is from genome assembly GCA_015082035.1 of Chaenogobius annularis. Lineage (NCBI taxonomy): Eukaryota > Metazoa > Chordata > Actinopteri > Gobiiformes > Gobiidae > Chaenogobius > Chaenogobius annularis. Next base: position 103,882 of record BJKM01001076.1, on the reverse strand, counting down.
TTGTGGGCATGCAAAAACACTGTCTAGACTTCCCCTTTATACAGAGAATGAGCAGTGCTTTATATTCACCTTGCCAAGCTCATTTCAGGGACCCTTTTACTGGCTCCCCTGCCTGCACTAGAAACATTTAAAACAGATCGAAAGCAACCCCAGCCCACTCCTGCCACTGATAATGTACTGAATGTACAAACCTATTACAGAGAACGCCCAGTGGGTATTCTGTAGTAATAGACCACCCAGGAACATAAATTATATGATACAAGGTATGAGGCGCAGCAGCAAGGCAGACAACCAATGTCATTTAGTCTGGGAAATGTTCGAAAAACAGCCGTTCAAGATTTTCACATCCAACTCCAGAAAATATGTGTCAAATATCTTTATCGATATATCTAAAGATGAGTTAATCACAACTAAATTGCAGAAAAATAGCAGAATAAAAACACTGCGGTTTAAGTCTAAAATAGGACTCGACCAGGAGTAAAGTACAACAAAAACTGGGTTCACAGCAAAACGACTCCTGGTCTCAAACTAAACAAGGACAAAGCCAAGACAAAAGTGGAATGAACTTGTATGTAAACATGAATAAACCAAGCACTGACAGGAATAAACTCCAAGGTAAAACTCCAAATGACTAAACTTCCATAAGTCCTCGTCCCACTGCAACACACTCTGACGTCTGAACTAGCGCTCGAACAACTCCACATATTGGGGACTGCTTTAACTTAGACGTTGTGCAAATAGCTCCCCTACTGGTTTGTTTTGAAGGTCAAGTGTTAATATCTTTTGTCATTCACAGCCGGGTCATCTTGCTGTGTTAATACGGCCAGCTCCAGTCTGATTCCCCAGCTCGTGTGCCCATTACCGTGTCTGTCTATGGGCACAAATCATTATCTTTCATCTTAGACAGAGATCCACTTCATCAGGCATCACTGTGCTCCAGAACAAGCTGCAGAGGAAGAGGTAGTGGGAGCATAGCAACACCGATACATACAGAACAGACCAGCATGGATCTAAAGTCATAACTCTAGAAAAAAACAGGGGCAGTACTTGGTCCGAACTAGGACTAAGTTGGAAGAAAACAAGAGCAAACTCAGGTTTAAACAAGGATTATAGTTGAGTCAACATCAGGCCAAATAGAAGTCTAAACCAGGATTCAAGCAAAACTAAAGAAAGATTAATCAAGGGTTCAACAAGATCAAAACCAGAATCTTAAATCAAGATTAATGAAGGGTGCCCTGATTTGGTCGAAGTTTGTTCCATGTTTAGTCCTGGTACAGTCCTTGTTCCCTCCTGCTTTAGCGATGGTCCAGTCTTGGTTTAGTCCAGGTTTAGGCCTGGTTTAGTTCCACTTTAATCCCAACTTTGATTTGGTGTTGCAAATGTGAAAGCACCTTGAAGCGATGGTGAGACTACAGTTGTCGTTAGTTCTGTTTACTTCTCATTTGCCTCCAAACGCTGCACCATGAGCCATATGAGAAGTGATCAGCTGACCATCACATATATCTCCTTGACAACAGGCTTCAAATGAAAAGAGCTTTGATCATACGCAGACTCGCGCTTTGTTTCCTGTAAGCGGAAACAACTTTTCTCTCATCTGTGGCACTGTAGTCCATGTAAATCCATGTAACCGCAATAAAATAAAATAAAATAATCACCTGAGTTCCCCTAACATCCACAATGAACGAACCTAACCACCCCATCCTGGTCCTAAGTAGTATTTGGAGTTTAACATATTTACGTGGGGGAAAGGGGTGGACAATATATCGAGTTTTAGATGACACTGGGAATGAAGATATGAAAAATCAAAACATCAAACACATTGTCAACTACACAAAAGCTTGTCAAAAAGCACACACAAAAATGGACAAAAGTTCTGTCGTCAGCCTTCAAAACAGGGGCTCTAGCTGGTGATATATATAAAATATAGGGGGGGCTAAAATATATGACATCATGATTGTTTTTTTTTTTTTTTTTTTTTTTTGTCCATAAGTGAGTTTTCCATATAGCAATGTCGTCTGTGATGATTAAATATAAACATGTAAAATGTGAAACAAATGTAGTTCAGGATAACAGATGCCACTTAGAAGCTGATCTTTGTGTTTTTTATTTTCTCGTAATGTAGTAATTGCTACTCTGCACTATAAGGTACAGTATCACTGAGACTTTTGTTTTGCTCTTTACAATCTGTTATTTTATAAAGTGTAAAATGTAATGTTAATGTCAAATGCATTTTCTCACAAATGGTATCTGCCTCTAAGTCATAGTATTACCATTACCACAAGTGGAAACAAAGTTTGTTTACTTCATTCATTCGGTGGTAAATGTGTATTTAAAATGTGTATTTATACAGTCACTCTCAAATGTAGTCCTTAAAGACATGTCATTTACAGCATTCTTTCAAAGCATCTATTTATGAATAGAAGTTCAGCTGCTTTCAGCATTGGCATTATCCAGCATAATAAACTAAAAAAACGCTCCTGTTTGGTGTGTTTGCAGTCAAGGTAACGGAGCACAAGTGCTACAGGTTGGACACAGGCTTGGATGGATAAGAAATCAGCCGCTTTCACTTCAGCACGAATACAGTTTTTATATTCGCAGCCAGCCACAGCGAGGAAGCAAATCGCCCTTTTGAGAAAGTTTTACTATGGCTTTTCTCATAGTGACGTTTTTCTTGGGATTTGATTGGCTAAAGATTCCCACTGCTTTTCTAGCTCATTTTCTAACAGCCCCACCACGTACGCTGAAAAGAGACGCAGCAAACCGCAAAGTATCCTATATACATTTTAAACATTATTTTATATATTTAAACTAATAATGATGTAACATAATTCTGAACAAATGATATTGTTTTTAGACAAAATAATTGTTGAATACCATTTGACATAATCGTCGTCCCATCGCCCTAAATGGACCAGCCGTCACTGGGTAAAATAAAAACACACCCAGTGTTTTAGCAGTATAGAGAGCAGGGCCACAGTACTTCTCCAAATATATAAAAGACAAGCCCACCAAGAACACAGAACAAGCAACAAAAACGAAGAATCAAGGCGAGGATCGAGGAGTGACGATTAAATGTGCACTCTGTAACTTTTCTGATGTGGGATCCTCCACCTATGTCCACAGTATGGCACTAAACTTATCTCATAAATGCTTATCCTGCAGTCCTCCAACGATGTTGTTTTTATTGCTCAAAAATACTATGGAAAACATGCAATCATATTGTGAGCGGGCTCGCCTCTCCACAGAGCTGACCTGTAACTTGGTCTGGTGGACTACTGCCACATTACAGAAGTATAGACCAAATAAAAATAAATCAATAAGAGAAAATAACAAGAGGCAAGTTCATTAAACCTGGGTGTGTTTTTGTTCAAAGAAAAAAAGCCAAAATGAAGTCATTTTGGATCTGGCATTTGAGGATAGTTTAAATAATTAATGCCTGCTCTAATAGACTTGGTTCTACCTCAGTCAGAGTGTCCAATATTCAAATACTGTACACATGAAGCTTTAGCCCGAGGCTGGTGGTACAAAGCCGCTTTTATGATTTCCTCTCGCAATGAAAAGTGTGCATCTGATTCAAGGTCTACCACTGAGAGCAAGAACGAAGTGAATGTGGGTAACAACCGCTGGAACTCGGATCAGAAGTGGTTGCACATGATTCAAGTCTACCACTGAGATGCCAATTTAACAGAAGTTGTGAAATGTAAGGAAATAACACTACCGCAAACCTAGAACTAGCGGAAACAATCAGATGTGTTAAGGCGAATTGGATGGAAAAGCCTGACGTGTGTCACATCGCAGTCTATTATGCGTACGCCTAGTTTTGAACAGTGAACATTTATTAGCAGTTCCGTTTTACAGTGTTAACATTGCAATCCAAAATCTATTAGTCAGTTGGGAAATTAACATTCAAGATGAATATGGCCTTTGGAACTACTACTAAGGAAAGGAGGATACATTTCATGTCAACATTTGATTTTGTTACAGCTGGAAAAGGGTACCCTGACCAAATAAGGCTGTTCTACAAAACCATTCTCATTTTCCATGCTTCAAATGGTGGAAAAAGGATCCCTGGTGCATGTACTTTTCTTGTTGGCTGCTAAACTAACAGTTCTTTTTCTTGTGGTGTCACACATTTGTTTATCAGTTTCCTGGCCAATTATTCAATGCTGTTTGGAATAAGAGTTTAATGAACAACATTTGAACGCTTTGGTGAGTTAACCTTTCCAACATTTCCGCCGTCCCCACCGGGTTCAGTATGTTAGTCTTGGTCTGGGAAGACGCCAAACTCAGATCTAAAGTTGTTATTTAGACCCATACCTGTACCCGTTTGGGTTAAAGCTGTTCAGTTTCGAGTCCACTTTATGTAATTTTTTTGTAAGAGTCCTGCAGGTAATTTTTTTATAGTATTCGTAGGAGTGTTCGGGTTAGCCACAGTTTCAGTCCCGGAGGTTAACCCTGTTAGTCCTAATGAGTAAGTTGTTTGGTTCATGTTTCTCCATTAAGTTGTTGGTTGATAGTGCCCGGTTCAGTCAATCAGTTAATGTCTAGTCCTTTTGGTTAGAGGTTTTTGGAAAGCCATTAACAAGAAAGGATTTCTTGTGAAGGTCCCGGTGACATTCTGTTTTACCACTGTAACAGCACTTTTGGTATAACTTTCACGATTACAGGGTGTATTTTGAAAGAATACAAAATGTGTCACACAAGGCGTGACTGGTGTCATCTCATTGCACGCCGCTTTACTGCAGCGGGAAATAGACTAGCGCAGGTTTTGGCGAAACCTTTTAAAGCTTTGGCTCCGTTCTATATTTAGAACAGGTCCTATGTGGGCAACGGGCGACGGGCGCAAGCAGGGTCCAGGCAGCTTGGTGAATCCACAGTGTAGAATTTAAGAAAAATTTTAAACAAGAGTTCACAAAAAACAACTGCTCAACTGGCTACAAAAAGGTCATAAAGGATTGTTGAATGGATGTGGCCGAGTTCAATTGAAAGCGGGTACGGTTGTCCAGTCAGTGTGAGAGCAAGTACCAGGTGCACTGGGTTAAGAGAGTTGTTGTGTTTCTAGGTACTGGTAATAAACAAAGTCCAGGTCCTGGTTTGGGTTGACCCGGTTCAGTCCTATGAGAGTCCTGGTTTGGGTTGACCCGGTTCAGTCCTGTGCGAGTCTGGTTTGGTTAACCGGTTCAGTCCTGTGCGAGTCCTGGGTTGGTTAGAGCAATGGTCCTGGTTTAGACCTGGTTTAGTTCTGTGTTTGGTCCTGGTCTGACAGTGTCTGTCCTGTGTCCTCTCTGTAAAGCACTTTTGTTTTACTCGTAACTACGTGATTACAGGGTGTATTTTGAAAAGAATAAAAAGTGACAGGCGTCTGGTTCCCTCATTTGCTGCCGTCTTTACATGCATGAATAGGACTAGCGCAGGTTTTGGCGAAACGAGAAGCTTTGGCTGACCTGTTCTATATTTAGAACAGGTCCATGTGGGCAACGGAGAGCGGCCCAAAGGGGGCAGCAGGTTGGTGAATCCAGCTGTAGAATTTAAGAAAAAAACAACTCTACAACAACAACTGCTAACGCTCCAAAAGATGTCAAAAGGGGTGTTAAATCATTGCGAGTCAATTGAAACGGTACGTTGGGTCAGTCAGTGCAAGTACCAGGTGCACTTTAAGGAGTTGTTGTGTTTTTAGGTACCTGGTATTAAACAATACAATAAGATCATCATTTTACATTATGTTCATTGTAAACCGCAATATTTATACAAAAAGACTTCCAGTACAAAAAGTTTTCATTCGTCATTGTTCTTCACCGTGGCATTTCACCGTAACAAGCAGCGGATTCACAGTTAAATGTCTTTATTTTTGCAAGTGGCTAGGTGACATTTTAGAACCCTACAAGTATCAGTCAAAATCTTAGTTGTTCAAATAATTGCAACTAAATACAGGGATGTGGGCGGGGATAAGGGCATTTTCTGAGCGCTCGAGACTCATTTGCAGAACCACACAGGATTACTCAACAAAAATACAGTTCATACCACATAAATGATGAGGAACCTTGTAACTGTATGAAGTGTTGAAGTGTATGTTATAAAGAATACTTTTTGGGATCAGAAAAAAACATTGGTATGACAATTGAGTGTTTTTGTTGTTGTTTTAGTTTTTTACTCAGTTCTTTCTGGTTACAGCCAGTGTGTGTCAACAAAGTGACTGTAGTGCCAAGCCCAGAGACACACAACATTTCATTTGATCATTGCCCTTGATGAGGTACATTTCATGTTGTAAATCAATACAGAGTTGTATTATACCACAGAATTAATCATAATAATTTTCACTATACAAAAGCCAATTCTTTGAAAAGGGACATAATGCTAAACGAATTTAATGAGCTTTTAACCTTGTTACCGCAGTGTTTCCTCAAAGTTTACTTGACGTATCATTTTGAATTATTCTACCTGTCTGAGTGATCCTGTGTTGTCCTGCAACTGAGGCTCGAGAGCTCAGAAAATTACCATTTTCATCTACCCCCTATCCCCGCCCACATCCCTGTATTTGTTGTGATTATTTGAAAAATTAAGACTCAGTGTTCTACAGGTAGGTTATAATACCATATAGTCACATTAAAAAATAAAAACATGTGAATGAAAATGTGTTGCTTGTTACAGTGAAATGTCACTATGAAGAGCTCAGTTACACTGTTCATTGCTGGAGATCAGTTAAGCTGTTTGGAAGTTAATGGACCCATCAATTCCAAAGCCATTTCAGGAACAGAGACTTCAGTGCATTGTGCCTCTGCTGAGAAGGTGACCGGCTGCAGACTTCCATCTCTGCAGGACCTGTACGTCTCCAGGGCTCTGGGACGAGCAGGTCGGATCACAGCTGACCCCTCCCACCCTGGACATGGACTATTTGAGCCACTCCCCTCAAGTAGTTTTTAATTGTATCCATGGCTTATATGATATATTTTTCAATTGTTAGTATTATTATTCATTGTTGTATGTTAAACCTTAACGGTGAAACAAGTTCCTAGTTTGTGAATTTTGTTCAGGGACAATGGCAACAAACCTTTTCTGATTCTGAACTATCTTCATAGTGGAATTCCCGTGTAAACTTAATTACTTTCACCTAAATGAGTGTGTATACTGCAGTCTTACCTCTACAACACAGGGGGACCAGTCACTCAGCACCCAGTTGTAGCAGGGCTTTATGGGACAGGGTTTGGTCTGGATGAGCTGGCCGGGACATGGACGACCCTCTTCATGAGCGTTTTGTAAAATCCTCCTGGAGCGGACCGACTGACCTACAGCACCAAGACCAATGCATCAATCACAACACGCAATCTCCACCAAATAAATTGATTACCACGGTCACGCCACGTCCTTATCCGTCTGTGAGCGTGGATCTGAGAAACGCGGTGACATTTCGCCGCGTGAGGATGACAAATAGCTGTGTGAAAAGTGTGAATGGAAAGCTGAATGGATAAATGCAGTGCAGATTTATACACCAGACCAAAGGCACGTGGGGCACCGCACACCGAACGCATCAAAGCGCAAACACAAACGCCTCATAAAATATCAGTTAATAAAAGCTTAGCCAGGGAGATGAATGATGATCAGTTGCTCACAAGGGGAAATGGCGCCTTGGTTCTCATTTACCCCTGAAGATATCTCCCTGGTGACAAAGAGGAATTAGTGCTACAGCCCATACATTGTGCAGCCAAGCACTTTACGCATGTAATCCAGGCCTTCCAAACAAGTGCTGCTTCAAGGTGTTTATTAATATTGTCTGGTGGGTGCGGGGCAGGTTTGGGAAGTAGCGCCGAAAGAGAAAGGCGGCTAATAGCAAAAAGATAAATCATAGTGAGCGTGTGCGTCGCAAGTACTAATTGAGTGCACGCTGCAGCGTTATGCGCGGATTGAGCAGAGATGAAGGCAGGAAAAAATATATGACATTATGGAGTTATGTAAGAATGTTTGAAAAAAAATGTTTCGCGCGCTTAACGATTCCGGTATGCTTTAGGGCCAACGCTCAAACCGGTATAATTTGAGTACCGAAACTAAAACTCTGGGGACAATGGAACGTCACTAATTTATCGCTGGGGGAAAGAGCGGGAGGTCGAAAGCGATAATGAGGTCGAAAAGCGCAGGAGGTCGAGCCAGGAGGTCCGAGCGGCGAGAGGTCGAGGGGAGGATCGAGCGGGAGGTCGACGGAGGGATCAGAGCGATCAGAGGTCGAGCGGGAGGTCGAGGGGAGGTGCAGCGGGAGAGTAGATCTAACGGCCACTTTAGGCCAGATCTTCCTGTGGAGGAGCATGATCCTGTGGATTCAATGGAGAGGAGAGACTGACACGCCTTGTTCAGTCAAAATTAATGTCGAGAGAGAAAACTGAGCTTCTCACTTTAAGAAGAATTCCACACGAATGAAGAATTTAAATTCTTCAAATACATTTCCTGATTTTAGACATTTTTGATACATAATATTTAGTTTGGTCAAAGCCGAGACTTGAACCCAAAACCCTCTCACAGGAGGTCACACATGAGCAGGATTCAAATAAACCTATTCAGAACATTATCAAAAAACTTCAACAGTAAAGAAGAAGAACTTTGTACTTTCAGTCCAACATGAGTCAAAAGTATCCACAGTTCCATTTGACTGAAGTTCAAGAACTTTTAGTCTTGTTCTTCGTCAACTTGACCTCTGAAAGTCTTCACTGCCGTGAGACCAGAAGGAGCAGAGTTTTAACCTCCTGTATTGTTACAGGACTTAAATTATGGAAACAGTTCTCCCTGAAAGCAGCAGCCGCTGAGAGAGAAGAAGATCTGCAGGAATCTAGCGTCATAAAAAGAGACCAGACCCTCACCATTAGTCCACAAACCACCCGACCTTCTGAGGAGCTCGCTGCAGAGGCAAGAGGAACAAGAGGGTCTGCACAAGCCCGTATACTCATCTTTGTTTCTCAACACCAAGGCACCAGAAAAAAAAAATCATTTTCAGGAACTCAGATCTGAGCCTTCCCTTCCTCTGGATGACTCTCGGACCACTCCTAAATCCCACTCTTGTTTTCCCTTTGACACTGAACCTCAAAGTAAAACCTGCCTGAGGAGAAAACCTCTGGTTTCCAGAACATAAGACAAATATCAAACCTCAGAGGAGGAATATGGCGAGCTTCTTCATCCTATCAGTGTGATGAACCTGTTTTGAGATCTTCAGACAGAACGAGCGAGGATGAGGCAGTGTCTGGATCCAGAGTGACGTCCACCACAAACTGCTGCACTCTCAGGAAGTTACTAATCTTGAAGGCAGTTGTTTAAAAGTCTCAGAGAGATGTTCTCCAGCTCAGACAGAGCCCGGGCCGCACTGCCCCTCACACGGCTCTGGCTCAAAGCTCACGCTGCTCCACTCCTTCAGCCCAGCAGGGCGTGGTGCAGGTGCAGCGCTGTTAGAAAGTGGAGGGTTTTTGAGAGTGTGGAAGAAGCCGCTCCGCCTCAGTATGCTCTTCTCCAGCTCACAGATCTCCTGTTCCAGCTGCTGCCACCAGCTCCTGGGCCTGCTCTGTGGCTCCGGCTCTGCTTCTCCTGAAGCTCCTCAAGAACGGTCCTGACGCCACTGAACAGATCTATTGAGAGCAGTTGAAGGTCTGCAGCCCCTCAGCCCTCCTCTGTGGACCTCTGTGTCACTGAGCTCCAGCCAGCGCTGAATTCTCCTGGAAGCTTCAGCCTCCTCTGCTCCACCATGTGCGGCACCAGAGGACCTCCTGAACTGAGAGACAATCTCCAAGAGCAAATAGTTGACTCTGAGCTGTGGTCTGCTGGAAAGACTTCTATTGCACAGAGGACCATGTTGCAGGGCCCCTGAGGGGCCCAGGACCTCTAGATGCAGCGTTTGCAGAAGTTGTGTCCACATTGCAGTGGTCACTGGCTTCACGAGAACACCGCACAGACAGATGGAGCACTGAACATTCTCTCAGAGCTCCTTTTACTTTGGATGTCATCTCTGAACCACCTCAGTGCCAACACACATCGCTCTCCGACTCTGGCGGGTTCAAACCTTATCTTCAACACACACGTGATGTCACAATGCACGAGATGTCAGCAACGCACACGTGATGTGCACAAGAAACACGTGATGTCACAAGAACACGTATGCTCATAACGCCACACGTGAGTCACAAGAACACTGATGTCACAAAGCCCACGTGATGTCAACAACCGCACCGTGATGTCACAACGCACACGTGATGTCACAGCGCACACGTGATGTTTCACAACGCACAAGTTGATGTCACAAGCACGCGTGATTGTCACAACGCACGCTGAGTCACAACGCATGCGTGATGTCACAACGCCACGCTATCAACAAGGCAAGTGGTATGTCACAACGCACACGTATGGTCACAAGACACGTGATGTCACAACGCACACGTGATGTCACAAGAACACGTGATGTCACAAGAACACGTACTGTCACAAGAAACACGTAGATGTCACAAGAACACGTATGCAAAGAACACGTGATTCAACAAAGCACGCGTTGATGGTCCAACAAAACGCGACGCGTTGATGCACAACGCACACGGATGTCACAACGCACACGTGATTCACCAACGCACACGTGATGTCACGAAAGACACGTGATGTCACAAGAACACGTGATGTCACCAAGCCACGCTGATGTCACAAACGCACGGTGGATGTCACAACGCACACGTGATTTCCACCAACGCACACGTGATGTCACAAAGAACACGTGATGTCACAGAACGCGTGATTCACAACGCACCCGTTGCATGTCACGACGCACGCCGTGATGTCACAACGCACGCTGATTCCACAAGGCACACGTTGATGTCACAAACGCAACACTATGTCACAACGCACACGTGATGTCATTAACGCACACGTGATGTCACAAGAACACGTGATCGTCCAAGGAACACGTGATGTCATAGAACACGTGATTCACAAGGAACACTGATTGTTCATAACGCACACTGATGTCATAACGCACACGTGATGTTCATAACGCACACGTGATTCACAACCACGCGGTGATGTCACAAGAAACACGTGATGTTTTCACAAGAACACGTGAGTCACAAGAACACTGATGCATAACGCCACCGTGACTGTCATAACGCCACACGTGATGTCAACATAAACGCACCACGTGATGTCATAACGCACATCGTGATGTCATAACGCACACTTTTGGGAATTTTTTGGTTTTCATTAACGCACACTGATGTCACAAGAACACGTGATGTCATAACGCACACGTGGATGTCATAACGGCACACGTTGATTGTTCATACGCACACGTGATGTCCATAAACGCCACAGTGAGTGTCACAACGCACACGTTGGATTCACAAGAAACACGTCTTAAAAGCCCTACAAAAGATACGCGAGGCTTGGGCTACGACAAGGTTCTTTAAGTTAGTTTCAGCTGAAGACAGTAACAGCCATTAATCAATAATCGCGCTCATAATTCAGAACAGCCAGTAAATATTCAGGGACCTGTTCAAGGACCTGTTCAAGACCTGTGCCAAGACCTGCCCATGCCCAGGTCTTAAGAGACATTCTCATGCTGATTAGAAACAAAACAAATCACTAATGGGATTTCTGTAACGGACACCTTAATCCCCCAATCCAGAGTCCACTGCGCCACCTGCTGGATTGCGCTGCATTTTTCTTCTCAATAGATTGAAGAGCTCTGCCTCTTCACCCACAATGTGCCATCGTCAGCGTAAAGACTTCCAACAGAAGCATTAATCATAACATTGAACAGGAATAGGGACTGCGCACGCTACGGCCTTCTTGTACAGTTTGCCATGACAGATGATGTCAACAACGCCCCAACATTCCGTTTGACATCCCCAACATTCCCGCCACTCTAATAGATTCGGGACGAATCCAGGAAAAATGACAAGGACCGAGGAATACGGAAAGCAAGACAAGGAATCACACGAGAAATATCTACAAACTGAACTTTGAATGACGAAAATGGGACAAGAAATGCGACGTTTGTGAGACGTGTGAAACGTGTGAAATCGTGTGAAAACGTGAAACGTGTGTTGAAACGTGTGAAAACGTGCTGAAACGTGTGAAACGTGTGAACGTGTGAAAACGTGCTGAACGTGCGAATGTTTTGAACGTGCTGAAACGTCGTGAAACGTGGTGAAAACGGTGAAACGTGCTGAAACGTGTTAACGTGTGGACAAACGTGCTGAAACGTGTGAACGTGCTGAAGATGTGTGAACGTGTGCTGAAACTCAGTGTGAAACGTGCTGAAACGTGTTGAAACGTGTGAAATGTGGCTGAAACGTTGCGAAACGTGCTGAAACGTGGGAAACGTGTGAAAGTGCTGAAACGTGTGAAACATGTGAAACGTGCTGAAACGTGGAACGTGTTGAAACGTGTGAAACGTGTGAAATGTGCTGAAACGTGGGAAAACGTGTGAACGTGCTGAAACGTGGGAAACGTGTGAAACGTGTGAAAACGTGCTGAAACGTTGGGAAACGTGTGAAACGTGTGAAAATGTGTGAAAACGTGCGAAATGTGTGAAACGTCTGAAATGTGTGAAACGTGCTGAAAACGTGGAAACTGGAAACGTGTGAAACTGTGAAACGTTGGCTGAAACGTGGGAACGTGCTGAAACGTCGTGAAACTGCTGAAATGCTGAAATGTGTGAAACTTGCTTGAAATGTGTGAAACTGCGAAACGTGTGAAATGTGCTGAAACGTGGAAACGTGTGGAAAGTGCTGAAAACGTGGGAACGTGCTTGAAATGTGTGAAAACGTGCATGAAACGTCGTGAAATGTGCTGAAACGTGTGAAATGTGCTGAAAAGTTGGAAACGTGTGAAACTGCTAGAACGTGTGAAACGTGCTGAACGTGTGAAACGTGCTGAAAATTCGTGAAACTGTGAAAAACGGTGTAAAAACGCTGCTGAAACGTGTGAAACGTGCTGAAACGTGGGGAAACTGTGAAACGTGCTGAAAATGTGCGAACGTCGCGAAAAGCGTGCGAACGTAGTAAAACCGTGTTGAAACGTGTGAAACGTGCTGAAACGTGTGAAAGTGCTGAAATGTGTAAACGTGCTGAACGTGTGAATGTGCTGAAACGTGGTGAATGTGCTGAAACGGGGAAACGTGTGAAACGTGCTGAAACGTGTGAAACGTGCTGAAACGTGATGAAACGTTTGAAACGTGCTGAACTGTGGAACGTGCAAACGTGCTGAAACGTGTTGAAATGTGCCTGAAAACGTGTGAAACGTGTGAAACGTGCTGGAAACGTGGAAACGTGCTGAAATGTGTGGAACGTGCTGAAACTGTGAAATGTGCTGAAACGTGTGAAATGTGCTGAAACGTGGGAAACGTTGTGAAACTGCTGAAACGTCTGAAACGTGCTGAAAAACCGTGTGAAACGTGCTGAAAATTGTGAAACGTTGCTGAAACGTGCTGAACGTGTGAAACGTGCTGAAACGTGGGAAGACGTGAGGAAACGTTCGCTGAAACTGCGAAACGTGCGAAACAGTTGCTAAACGTGTGGAACGTGTTGAAACGTATCACTCTGTTGAAACGTGTGAAACGTGTCGAAACATCGCCTGAAATGTGTGAAACGTGCTGAAACGTGTGAAAATGTGCTTGTATATCGTTGTGAAATGTGCTGAAACGTGGAAACGTGTGAAACTGCTAAAACGTGTGAAACGTGTGAAACGTGTGAAACGGCTGAAACGTGTGAAACGTGGCTGTGAAAACCGCAATCCTCGCCAATCAATGTAAGTGTGAAACGTGCTGAAACGTGTGAAACGTGCGTGAGAGCGAGTGAAACGTGCTGAAACGTGCTGAAAACGTGTAAACGTGCTAAACTGCTGAACGTTGTGAAAACGTGTCTGTGAAACATGCGAACGGGCCAATTGCGAAACGTGCAAAACGTGTGAAACGTGTGAAACATGTGAAACATGTGAAACGTGCTGAAATGTGCGAAACGTGTTGAAACGTGTGAAACCTGCTGAAACGTGCTGAAACCTCCTGCAGGTGGCGCAGTGCCCGCAGTAGCATCTCAGAGGGCGGTTGTAACAGTGGGCGGGCTGTGAATGCCGTGCCATAAATCCTGAAGTCTTCACTTCTATTGATTCAAATGAAACTTTTGCTGACACGAATCATACATTTGTCTATTTTAGGTCTCATTTTATTTGCTTTGTTTGCGTTTGAATAAATCTACTCTTAAAGTCGCACTATGCCATTTTTTCTGGGCACTAAAAAGAGATTCATGAGGAAACAAAACACCTTAAACTCGTGAACTTGCATAGTGCACACTTTTATTTTTTATTTTCTTTCATTTTCCTTTTGCTGAACTCATGCTTCGTGATCTCCTCACAGAGGAACCCATATTTCTTGGTCCAAAGAGACATTCTAAGCATTCTTGCCCAAATGTATTTGACATTACGAGCATTACTGTGTCTCATTTGCTCTTCACTCTTGGATTGATTTCTTTCGACCGCACGTTTTCTCAAACACACGTCTGTGTTTTTGTTCATTTCTGTCCGGACAAAAGAAATACAACAACAAAACCCTATCGACCCAATTGAAAAAGACATCTCAGCCCAACGTGTTCTTTTTGAGTCCCAGCACCGGTGCTGTCCTCCCGGGCCCCGTGACGCGGCCCGTACGTCTCAGATAGTGGGCCGAGGCTGGCCCAACGCTGCGTCACGCGGCCCGTGGAAGACTGACATCCGGACCAAGGATCCTGGTCGTTGACGCCAAATTCTTATGGAATTTCTGCAAACAATTATCAAGAAATGATGACATTGAACAGAGTTTGTCTTTATTGACTCGTGCACAGGAAAGTGTCCCGAACAAAGGGGTCTGTCCCTCATCCTCCCGAACAATGGCAAGACACATCCTTTCAAAGGCAGAGAGATAAACACATATGCACTTCATCTCAGTCAAATCAGCTCAGAAAGAGACAAAACAAACAACAACAACAAACAACAAACCCCAAGCCAGTGTCAACGAGTTCTTCTGCTACTCGACCACTGCCCTCCAGCCCCCCTGCCCTCCAGCCCCCCCTCACAGACTCCCCCATCACCACCGTGGACTCCTTCCCTTCCTCGGCGCAAAGATCTCCTCCACAGCCGCAGTCACATGCTCCTGCACCAAAGCTCTCCGCGCCAAACTCCTCCACTCATTTTACAAACTGAGCCACGGACAGTTTTCGAACCGCCGCCCGCGAACCGTTCAATCCGAGCCGCGGGACGGGCCTTCACCTCGGGGGCTGCCGGAAATGGGCGTGTCAATATTTATGTCATCATTTCATACATGTATTAATTATTAGTAGTAGTAGTAGTATTATTATTATTATTATTATTATTATTAAAGCAAGGAAATACCACTCAAGATGATTAGCTGGAAACCTAAGGTAACCAGAGTCCAACAGACAATGGATGAGTAATGTGTCTTGACAGCTGTCGCCATGTGTTCCCCCTCCTTTAGGGCGGAGCTGATTCATGTAAACAGGGCGTCCCTTATTTAATAAAGAGGAGAGCGACAGAGGGTGTGGAGAAGCGCAGGTAGACGAAAGCTCGTGGGTTACGCTGAAGCATTCCTCTGCCCCTCCGTCCTCCTCCAGAGAAACTATTTTTGATTCCCTCGTCTTTCTTCTCTGTGTTAAATCTGTGGGTTTGTGACGATTTAAACCCGGTGCCAAAAGGGCGTGTGTTACATCCTGTTCAAATATGTTTTTCAGATCTTCTGCCAGAGATGTTCCTGTGAAGGGCGTGGCGCTGTGGCGTCTGTCACAGTCATGTTTACTGTGATGTCATTCACAAAATCCCTCGTAATTTACAGAGTCAACACTCTTCTAAGACTCGTTCATTCTCTCATGTTTGACTCAAACCTTTGGACACTTCTTTAAAGGGTTCAATTTCACACCAACATGAGCGCACTCAAAACTGTGTCTGATTGTTCCTTTACGTGAGAAATATTGATTACTTCTTGTACCAAACTGATCATTAAAAACATGTGGACAACGATGAGAGACGTCACCACAATAATCTGTCATTCCTCTGATTGAACCTCACAATAATCTGTCATTCCTCTGATTGAACCTCACAATAATCTGTCATTCCTCTGATTGAACCTCACAATAATCTGTAATTCCTCTGATTGAACCTCACAATAATCTGTAATTCCTCTGATTGAACCTCACACGTTCAAACGTGTGTTAAAGCAGCGGCTCAGGACCAACCAGAGGTCTCATTTACAAAGAATGCAGCGCTGCATTCCTCCTGGCATTGTGCTGTACTTCAGTCCATGCCGCAGACACGCCCTTACTAACGAATGGAAGTCTGTGGGGAGTGGGTGGGGAGTGGGTGGGGAGTGGGTGGGGAAGCCCTGTGGGCTGACCAATGACAGAAGACGTGACACATTCTACAAAGATGATTATGATTAGAAATATTTCAAATGATACTATAGGTTATGTAGTCCTGGTCCTCCAAAAACTCCCCTCCCACTTCCTCCTCCCCCTGTGTCTCTCAGCTCCTCCCCCTGTACCTTCCACTTTCTCCTTCTCACGTCCTGTCACACCTGGATCATGTCTCAGAGCTGAAGTCCTGGTCCTGCTTGTGTTGTAGTCCTGGTCCTGCTTCAGGAGGTTAGTCCTGGTCCTGCTCCAGGAGGTTAGTCCTGGTCCTGCTCACAGAGTGAGTAACCAGCTCTCTGAATACTGTTTCTTCTCTCTTACTCTAGCGCTTATCTCCCTTCATCTGAAGTCTCTCATTCTCTGAGACATCTGTAGAACTTCTTTGGAGGGTCACTCTTTCTGTTCTGAGAAAACTGTCGTCAAACTTTTGCTCACTCAATTTTATTAATTCGCTTGAGTGCATCAGATTATTGTTTTTGTTGTGTGTGTGTGTGTGTGTGTGTAGTGTGTTGTGTGTGTGTGTGTGTGTGAGTGAGTGTGTGTGTGTGTGTGTTGTGTTGTGTTGTGTGTGTGTGTGTGTGATGTGTGAGTTGTGTATGTGTGTGTGTGTGTGTGTGTCTCTAAATGTAAATAGTTGAAAATGTTTTCCTCATTTCTGTGTCAAATTCTTGCTTGTTGTTATTTATTCCCTGTTTGAGGCTGTAACTGTTGTCAATGACGACAGGCTAATTCTGGCATGTTTACAGAAATGAGTATTAATATACCCGTGCCTAAAATAAATCAATAAATCAGATTTTGTGAGAGCATGACCATGAGTGAGAACATGAGTGAGAGCGTGAACGTGAGTGAGAACATGAATATGAGTGAGAGCGTGAACATGAGTGAGACAATGAGTGGAGAGCGTGAACGTGAGTGAGAACATGAATATGAGTGAGAACATGAACATGAGTGAGAGCATGAACATGAGTGAGAGCGTGAACGTGAGTGAAACATGATATGAGTGAGAGCGTGAACATGAGTGAGAATGTTGAACATGAGTGAGAACATGAACATGAGTGAGAGCATGAACATGAGTGAGACATGAGTGAGAGCATGAACATGAGTGAGAAATGAACATGAGTGAGAGCTGAGCATAGTGAGAGCGTGAACAGAGTGAGAGCGTGAACATGAGTGAGAGCGTGAACATGAGTGAGAGCATGAACATGAGTGAGAGCATGAACATGAGTGAGAGCATGAAACATGAGTGAGAACATGAACATGTGTGAGAACATGAGTGAGAACTGAGTGAAGCATGAACAATGAGTGAGAAATGAGTGAGAACATGAACATGAGTGAGAACATGAACATGAGTGAGAGCATGAACATGAGTGAGAACATGAACATAGTGAGAACATGAACATGAGTGAGAGCATGAACATGAGTGAGAGCGTGAACATGAGTTAGAGCATGAACATGAGTGAGACATGAGTGAGACATGAACATGAATGAGAGCATGAACATGAGTGAAACATGAACATGAGTGAAAGCATGAACATGAGTGAGAGCATGAATATGAGTGAGAGCATGAACAGAATGAAAAACATGAAACATGAGTGAGACAATGAACATGAGAGAAAGCATGAACTGAGTGAGAGCATGAAATGAGTGAGCATGAACATGAGTGAAACATGAACATGAGTGAGAACATGACATGAGAGAAAGCTGAACATGAGTTGAGAGCATGAAACATGAGTGAGAGCGTGAACATGAGTGAGAGCACATGAACATGAGTGAGAACATGAGTGAGAACATGAACATGAGTGAGAGCGATGAACATGAGTGAGAACATAACATTGAGTGAGAGCGTGAACATGAGTGAGCATTGAAATGAGTGAGACATAAACATGAGTGAGAGTATGAACATGAGTGAGAACGTGAGTGAGAACATGAACATGAGTGAGAGCGTGACATGGTGAGAATGTAACATGAGTGAGAACATGACATGATGAGAGCATGAACATGAGTGAGAACATGAGTGAGAGCAATGAACAATGAGTGAGAGCGTGAACTAGAAGCTATGAATGAGTGAGAGCATGAACATGAGTGAGAACATGAACATGTGAGAGCAATGAACATGAGTGAGACTGAAATGAGTGAGAGCATGAACATGGAGAGGAGCGTGACAGAGCACTGAACAGTGGAGCATGGTGAGAGCATGAACATAGTGAGAGCATAAACATGAGTGGAGACATGAATGAGTGAGAGCGTGAATGAGTGAGAGCATGAACATGATGAGAGCATAACATGAGTGAACATGAGTGAGAGTGAACGTGAGTGAGAGCATGAACATGAGTGAGAGCATGAACATGAGTGAGAGCATAACATGAGTGAGAATGACATGAGAACGTGATGAGTGAGAGTGAAATGAGTAGAGCATAAACATGTGAGAACATGACATGAGTGAGAGCGTGACATGAGTGGAGAGCATGACATGAGTGAGAGCTAACATGAGTGAGAAATGAACATGAGTGGGCATGAACATGATGAGAACTGAGTGAGAGCATGAGTGAAGAATGAACATGAGTGAGAACATGAGTGAGAGCATGAACATGAGGAGAACATGAAATGAGTGAGACATGAACATGCTGAGAACATGAATGAGTGAGAACATGAATGAGTGAGAAAATGAGTGAACATGAGTGAAAGCATGAACTAGTGAGAACATGAGTGAGAGCATGACATGATGAGGGCATGACATGAGTGAGACGATGAACATGAGTGAACATGAGTGAGAGCATGAACATGAGTGAGAGATGAACATGATGAGAACAGAACATGGTGAGAAATGAGTGAGAGCATGAACATGAGTGAGAGCATGAACATGAGTGAGAACATAGACATGAGTGAGAACATGAGTGAGAGCATGAACATGAACGTGAGTAGAGCAATGAGCATGAGTGAGAGATCATGAGCATGAGTGAGTTAACATGAGTGAGAGCATGAACATGAGTGAGAACATGAAAACTTCTGGACTTTGACTCAAACGTCTCAACTTTCAGCTGCGGATCAAACGAACATTATTTGCTTAGGCGTCTGACAACAGAGTCTGAAGTGACACGAACCAATCCTCTGTGAGTGTGGAGTCACATGTGCTGTTCTACAGATGGATCTGATGGAGATGGACAAGCGCCCCCGCTGTGACATGTGTGGAACTGGCACAGGGAAACAGGTGGAGTTTGAAAAGTGTTTTGTGACTAGATTGATTTCCTTCTCAACAGGATTCTTCCAAACCATAAATGAAAAGTTTGTTTTTCTTCTTCTGAACGAGTCCTTTTCAAACCAACACTGACTTTTGGACTGTTCAATCCTGGGGCCAGCGACGTCACACTGAGACTCAAACTTCAGACTCAAACTTCAGACCTGAGGCAGATTCAGATGAAAGACGAGCTGCAGTGTTTCTCAAACTGTGGTTCTCACAGTCGAGCCGCTGTAGATCAAACATTGATCTGTTTATCGTTCAGAAGGTTTAGATTTAGACTTTAGTTTGGACTTGGAATAGTCTGGTTATAGTCCTGGTTTAGAGCCGGAGCTGCTCAGAAAGTCTCATCAAGTTTCAGATTTGATTCCACACATTCATCTGAAGTTGTTTGTGTTGACAGAGATCAGTCTTTGAATCCTCGGAGCAGAACTCACTCTGAATCTACAAACGGAAACAAAAGTGCAAGGTCCTCTGACCAGGTCCATCCAGGTCCATGTCCAGGTCCAGGTCCAGGTCCAAGTCCATGGAGTTCTAGAGGACCTTCACTTCAGAAAAGTAAATCCACACATTTTTCTCCTCAAACATCTGCAGATGTCCCTGTGACCTCAGGTACACACTGCAGGAGGATGGGAGCGGCATCTGAGCTAACTCTTA
Source organism: Chaenogobius annularis (assembly GCA_015082035.1). NCBI lineage: Eukaryota > Metazoa > Chordata > Actinopteri > Gobiiformes > Gobiidae > Chaenogobius > Chaenogobius annularis. The sequence continues at coordinate 83,584 of BJKM01001076.1, read as the reverse complement.
GTGTCTTGCAGGAGTGTGAGCGACGCTGCAAGATGGATTCAGGAGGAGCTGCAGACGGATCAGGAGGAGCTGCAGACGGATCAGGAGGAGCTGCAGATGCATCCAGGAAGAGCTGCAGACGGATCAGGATGAGCTGCAGACGGATCAGGAGGAGCTGCAGACGATCAGGAGGAGCTTGCGAATGTATCAGGAGACTGGTAGAAACCCGGATCAGGCAGGGTGCAGATGTACAGGAGAGCTGCTAGAAGGATCAGGAGGAGCTGCAGATGGATCAGGAGGAGCTGCAGACGGATCAGGAGGAGCTGCAGACGGATCAGGAGGAGCTGCAGAAGGATCAGGAGGAGCTGCAGATGGATCAGGAGGAGCTGCAGAAGGATCAGGAGGAGACAGAGAATGAGACGGCTCATGTTTTATTTCTGCTTTATTTTGTGTCTAAAGCTGACTTTTCACAGTCACATTTACAAACCTCAGATCTGCTGCTCAAAACACTCGCTCCGACCCTTTTATTCTGGAACAATGTAAATACTGTCATAAAGTTATTTTATATATATTATTATATTATATATTATATTAAAATGTTCCGTAAATCTGAGCTGAAAAAGCCTCATCTTGATCCGGACCTGTTGGTAAACCACAGACCTATTTCAGATCCGCCCTTTGTCTCTAAAATCCTTGTAAGAGTTGTAGTTAAACAGCTTTGGCGCCACCTACAGGACAATAACTGATTGGGTCCAGAGCCCCCCATTTGTTATTAGCGGCTGTATTCTTGTTTTGTGAAGGTAGAACCCAAACCAACAAGCCAACGCAGATGTCAAGAGAACGTTCTCTGTTCTGAGATCAGAACGTCACAGAAGCAAATCAGATCCAGTGACGTTTGAGTGACAGTTATAAAGAGAACAATCTAGTCCGTCACTTCTGGGCTTTTCCCCAACTGAATGAAAACTTTGAAAACACCCCTGCAGAAAGGAAGCGCAACTCAACATTCACTCATTAACAACGCTAAAACTCCACCTCTGAGTCATGCTTTCATTCATGTAACATGTGTGAGGGGCGTGTTCTCTGTGCGTTCACTCAGGTTCTGACTCATTTTCACAGTGGCATGACTCGGGCTTCTGCACCGTGGAACACAAAATGAGGTTCTTATGCTGTGCTTGTGCTGCCCTCTTGTGGCTTCACACGTTTGGACAAAGTTTTACATCCGACAGTTCAAATATTGTTTGTGTTATTTTGTCTTTATTTGCTCTCTACTGCCCCCTGCTGTCTGTGAACCTGCCCCGTGCTGCTGTTGAGCCTCTGCAGTTTACAAATGCAGTGTTTGTGCTAATGTTTGCTAACGTCTACACAGAGCTAATGGACGACAACACGGTGACACCAGAACACTCACTCTGTCTGGCGATGCTCATGAACACTTCTAAAACTCCTCCCACTTTAACTATAATCCAATCACTAGTTCACTTTCTGCTCTACTGTCAATGTAACTGGGTGCATTTCTACATAATAAGCCTCGTTTCTATGCTTTAGTATATTTAAATACCGCGGTGAAGTTAGTTTCACATTGGACGTTTTGGACATTCGCCTCCCCGCAACTACAGCGGGAGCTTCCTCTAAGTGTTGCCCCGCGCTGCAGGAGCACGGTGCGGGGGGCCCATGTGTGGGGGGCGGAGTGCGCTGTGAAGTGCCGCTTGGTACGGCCAGTTTAGGGAAGGGACCGTCTCTAAATGACTGTTGCAGTGGCGAGCGTTTTCTTTAAAAATGTGTTTACTTGAAAAATATCGAAACATATTTATATTTACAAAAATAAATCAAAGTTAAGCATCGATCCAAGTTGTTAATCCTGGTCACCACAGTCCTTTTGGGGTTCAACATTTAACCCTTTATGGGTCGTTTATGAAATATTTTTTCTTAAAAAATCAAGCACTTTTTGTTCAATAGCTTCTAAATCAGGTGACTTAGAAAGTCTCCAACAAATCCAAGTTACTATAGTAGTTTTAGTCTCCCAGGTCTTTTTTGTTTTTCAAACTTAACTCATATCATAATATGGAATATCATCATTGAATCCACATTAACTCCAACAGGTCACAGCGAGATAGATCTAGAACGATCATGTTCGAGCGTCTTCCATCTGTTATCGACTCATTTGGAATTATTCCATATTCATATTCTTGGTTCATATGTTGGTCCATAATTATTCAAAACCACATTTGTGGTAAAGTGTTCATTCATTTCCCTGAAAAGGGGTCAATGTCACGGTTTATAAGCAAATTAACTTTTAATAAATACTTTATTTATTTAGATATTTGATTTAATATAATGTGTTTATAAAACATACATGGAGGCCATGGATGACATTACAGTACTAGTACTAGTAATTACCACTTTCAGGTGAGTTATTCACATTTTGTAACATGACTTTAGTGATTTCCTTTTGAAGTTGAGGATATCTGATATTTTATTATTGGAATATACCTACATTTTATACGTGCTCCTGGATTTTTACAGGTTGTATACACTATACATAAGTTTAGCAGAACATAAGGGGACTCTGCCGTAGATAAAATTGAGCTGAAAAAGGCAGGACCAAGATGGCCACATAGGTAATGTGCACCATATTTCACACTCAAAGGTAACATATCTCAAATAAATGATTTTCTGTTCTCTCTTTCTCCATTTCTTTTAGCAGCAATTACAGGACCAAGAAATATTAGAACTTTTCTTTTGTCTTTGACAATAATGACCGGGGCTTCCTCCAGAGACTGAAATGTGAAATGAAGTCCATGGCAACATTTGGACGTAACTACATCTCTGCCTGGAATTTTTTAAGGAGTTCTGACAATGACTGACATTCCACCACAAAAGTCGCTTATGATAGTTCTGCAGTGCTTGTGTGAATAGAATAAATGTTTCAATTGAACCACGAACGCTCTTTTGGCTTGTGATTTTATTTATTCATTTATTATCATCCATCCATCTTCTGCTTATCCGGGGCCAGGTTGCAGGGAGCGCCCAGCCACACTGTGGAGCCACACTGTGGAGCCACACTGTGGAGCCACACTGTGGAGCCACACTGTGGAGCCACACTGTGGAGCCACACTGTGGAGCCACACTGTGGAGCCCACACTGTGGACCACACTGTGTGAGCAACTGGAGACACACATTTCAACCGCTTGTATCCACCATCTTGTCTTTCGGTCAGTACCCAGAGCTCATGACCCAGAGCTCATGACCCAGAGCTCATGACCCAGAGCTCATGACCCAGAGCTCATGACCCAGAGCTCATGACCCAGAGCTCATGACCCAGAGCTCATGACCAGACCCGAGCTCATGACCCAGAGCTCATGACCGTAGGTGAGGCAGGAATGTAGATTGAGCTTCAGCTCTTTCTTCACCACAACAGTCCGATGCACCGATCCAACTGTCAATCTCACGCTCCATCCTCCCCTCACTAATGAACAAGACCCCAAATTACTTGAACTCCTCAGATTGGGGGAGGGACTCTCCACCCACCTGGAGAGGGCAAGCCACCTTTTTCAAAATGCAGAGAGACCTGGTCAGAAGTCGACGGCCTCGTCGACCGGCTCACATTAAAATGGTCTCTGGAGACATTATTATTGTTGTTGTTGTTATTGTTATTATTATTATTATTATTATTATTATTATTATTATTATTATTATTATTATTATTATTATCAATAATAAAATCGAATAGGATAGCCTAATGTTAATTTTATTACAGAAAAATAAAATAAAAATCATTGATGAATTTTAGCTTTCTGCTGTATTAGGTGATAAAACACATATAGTTCTAGTATTTTTTTATTTTTATTGTAAACTGCACAAATAGACTTCTGATCCACAACAACCTTAAGTGCCAAGTACTTCAAATCAGAGCCAAACCTGGATAAAGACCATGTTTAAAGTAGTAATACATTTTGACTTATCTTCCTCGTATCATAGTCTATGTTGCATTGGAGCATTTGGTAATTCAATGGAATATCCTAACATCATTTACCTCTTTGTCTATTCAATATTTGTAGACCCAAGCAAATATTATTCCTATTATTCTTTTGGACTTATTCTTATTACAATTATATATTTTAATATTATTATTATTATTATTATTATTATTATTATTATTATTATTATTATTATATATTAGAAATATGTCCAGTTCTATTTAACTCGGACATCTGCGTGTTCAGAAACTGGAAGAGGAGAGAAAGTCAACAAGATCTACTCTATCAGTTACTAATACATACCAGCTATAGATGACCAAGATTCATGAGTTCATTACGCATTCTTTTATTCTCCTAACAAAGTCATCTATACAGACGTCTGGACCTCCGGGTGCCTAACACTCGTTACTCGCGTCTTCATAGTCCGAGAGTAACGGGACAGCCACAGTTTGCCAGTATTATAGACACAGAAAATGAATATGCATGAGCCTACAGGAAGTCCGTGTGGTAGGGCGTGATTGGCCCCTTGCCAATCTGACCTCCACCATGGTCTCCACCTTTTTCTCTTTGTCTGCTCGTGTAACCTGAGACTGGTCAAAACCTTGGGGGTCAGAATGGAAAAATACAGCACCACAGACCAAAGAGCAGCATAACATTGTATAATAGTGAATACAAGATCAATGCATTGTATAATGGCGAATATATGATCGATGCATAATATGTAGTTCTCTTTCAGTCCCTTCTGAGGTTCAAGGACCTCACACAACCGACAGAGGAGTAATCTGAAAAATCCTGAAAACAAACCATAGAAAAACACACCAAAACAATAATCTAGAAATTTTTACCCGCGATAAACAAAAAGTGTGTCATCCAATCTTCATTAATGCCTCCGAGCTTTCTGGGCAAAGACATCTTCTTCCCCCCTTCAGGCATCATCCTCAACCTGATTCTAGATCAGTGAATTGCCTTCTACATTCACAAAATACTCCAGTGGTTGTGCTGCTCAGGCTTTAGAGACATGCTTCTGAGGAGAGGAACAACACAACAAAACAAAACACCAAACAGTAACAAAATAACACTATAAAGAGAAAATCTTCTGAGGATTTATCGGGTTCCAACTATTTAATTGTGCATAGTGGCATAGGACTCGCAACTCTAGATGTATAATTTAGTCGCCCGTAAACTTTCCTAATAAACAGATTGGTTTGGTCGAACAGTAATCGCCTGAAGTGGGCAATCCCTCGGAGGGGGGTCTGAAGGAACAGACCCAACAGGCACTCTGACTTGTGTCGCATTGCAGTTATTTTAGAATTCTAACATTGTTGTTACCAACATGAGCTCTTAATAAGTTCTCGTCCCTCCTAGATCCATTTCCTTCTGAAGAGACATATTAACGATTAGACACATATAAACCATTTTTCAGGGACATTCTCCGTTTCCTTTTTAACACTGAAAGTCTTTTTGCCTTTTCTGTACATATTGACCCAAGTAATGCAACGTGAGGAAACCTGAGTTTTCATCTGACCATCGATTCCCCTTCATTACAATAAATCACAGTCTTTGTGCCGTCATTATTTCCCACCCCCTTCATAGCCTTGACCTACTTTAGCCAACAAGTTTTGAGTGGACCAGTGATACAGTTTCCTCATAAGAAAGCTGAGGTTTATCATTCCAAAAGCTAAATCATGAGTCTGTTGTCAGACAGACTGTCTGCAGTTTTCATTAAGCATGCAAGTCCACCGAGTCGTGGTCCAGTAGAGATCAGGTTCAGACGCAATGAATGCGCTGTCCTGCAGGAAGTAGTCATTAAGAGCAAGAGTGCCAGATTTCAGTGGAATCACAAAAGACCAGATTCAGAAATAAAAGTCTGTCAGAAAATGAAAGCTTTGATCCATACATCATGTTGCCAGAGAGTTGATATGACGGATCATTTGTAGAATAGTAAGCATCAGGAGGTGATCATAAAGATTAATAGGTGGACACACAAGAATACTGACTTGTCCTGTCCTGTCTTTGCATAAACCCCATGTCCTGAGTCACATGTGATGGAAGTGCAAAATAAACGGTTTGTGTAGTTGGATGGCTAATCAGCAAGGTGGCGAGTGCCTTCTTTATCGTGAAGCTTGTCAGCTTCCTGAGTCCAGTCCATCGTGCTTGTAGTTCTCTGACGCCAGCTGCTTAATATTGCCTCAGTGGTTGCGGTCTCACAGTGTAGCAGGACATGATGTAGAATAGTTGCCAATCCTAAGAAGAGAGTAAATCTTTAACTTTTCTGGTCTGGGAGCGTTCAAATCGACTTTCTGCTTGGAGTAGTTTCACACACAGCCGAGATAATTCCCCAAAATGTAAATTGTGTCTACAGCATTGTAGCTTCTTTAGAGACTTTAAATCCATGTCATACAAGGCAGACAGACACGACAGGTCATTTGCAGCATCAGCTCTGAGCGGAACAACGAGAATATCATCATGTACGACCACCACAGAACAAGAACACTCAATATTTTTCAAAATTCCTTAAGAACCTGATGAAAATGCCGGCAGTTTTTGTGGATTGCGGCAAAGCTTTTACTGGGTTGACCCCACCATAGTGAAAGCAAAGTGATATCGCACTCAGGAGCAACGGATGTAAAGAAGGCTTGAGTCAGATCAATAACTATGAAGAATGCATTTCAGTTCAAAAGAGAGACACTTGTTGGGTCCGCACCGGTAGAAGAGGTTTTGTACATCGTTAAACATGTGACCTGTGTACTTCCAAATGACAGGTTCACGTAGTACATTACCATATCAGCAAGCCCTAGGCCAAAAGATTGTGAAATTTGTTAGCATTTCTTCAGACACTCATACTGTCAGCTCTCTGCCATGTGTCTGAAATATACCCTCCTCCGCCCCACCGTGTCTGTTTTTTCAGTTAGAATCTTGTAAGCTTTGTAGAATGGCTGTATCGAACGCCCTCTACTTTTGTTTTGTTCATCGAAGTTTATTAGCTTGTATATGGTCAATTCTCGTGCTTCGGTCCTGGACGAGGAAAGTGAAATATTGGGTCTGTCGTGAATCTCTTTTGTAATATGCTTCAAATCACAGAAAAAACTGGGGCAACAACTCCTGATTCATGAACATAAATGAGTAGATTAATGTGTTAAATTTCCTCTAAAGTTCATGAAGTCTGCTTGGTATTGAAATCTGTGTTGCGTCATAAAAGAGTGTAACATGTAATGGTCAGCAGGGAAGCATATGGATGTAACATGACCATGCTTCCATTGAAGCATTGGCATCTAAGTCCGTTAGTTAGTTTCTGGTTCTAACATCCCCATAAATGGTCACACAGGGAGATCTGTCAAATCTGCTCGTGCCAGAAAGAGTCAGTTTCGTGATGAGTGCACTTGATGAAGTCCATTGGCCAGACAGATCATGTGCAGGGGTGAAGGTGTGGCACCATGGCTGTAAATGTCTCTTCCCAGTAAATTTACTGGGTTTGTGTGAGTAAATCAATGTCGTTCGAATCCACTGCCAGCCGTTCTGTCCACCACTGTTTCAGGGAGGACGACTCGTCCCTTGTCCTCCTCTATTTCCAAAGTCTCTCTGTTGTGGAGGCTTGATTTTGACTGTTGGCAAACACGAGCCCAATGCTCTGACTCACCGCAGTCATGAAACAAACTTTGGAGGACTGTTGTTGTTATACGTGATTGTATTGTTCCATAGTTCCTCTTCCGCTCCTCTGCCTCCCCTGCTGTAAATGCGCTCTGTTTGTTCCTTTTACTATGTTGTACTTGGACGTGCTGTGTGAGGGGATGGAAGAACCCTAAGAGCTGAGGAGGTGTCGCGTATAAGACGCGTGTTTCGGTTTTTAGGGTCTCTGAGGAGTGCGGTGTGATTGTCTGAATAGCCGTTGTTGCCCATCATTAGTTTACTTTTGATTATTATGTTTTAATTGAGTCTGTGATGCACTAGAAACTCTTTTTAAAAATAGGCAAGTGGTGTGCAGTCGGCATGGTGTGTGTGCATGAGCTGACATATTTTTGAATGCAGCTTTCCATGTTTGTGTTGGGACAATCCCAGATGAGAATTAATTGGCAAAGCTCGGGTGGTAAAGGCTGAGGTGAGGATAACTGGCTTCTACGCTGAACCAGAAAAGCAGCAGAATGTTACATAAGTAACTATTTTTATTTTATTTATTTATAGTAATTTTAATTATTAAAATTTTCTTAATGGCATTACCTTTTGATTGAATATAGTTATTTTATTGTATTATGCTCATTGTTTTATGTTGCATTTTTAACCCCGAGACAGTTCCTTATGTTTGTGAATTTTTGTTCATTGACAAATGCAATAAAACTCTTCTATTCTAGAGAATACTGATCAATGGGTCTTGTACCAGATTGGCAGCCATATCCATATTTCTCCAAATCCTCTTGACAGGTGCCGGAGCCACTTGCCAAAAGGCTTTTCACGTCTCCTACTGCAATGTCGCATTTGAGGATCGCATTTTGACCGCCTCAACCAAGCCATCCTTCTGTTGAGCATTGGAAAGTTTAGCTTTCAATAGTGCCAGTTCTGCACAGGACAATGTGATTAGGTCATCCTCGCATTCCCTCGTGTCTGCCTGTCCGGTTGAACCAATGGTAGACGCCGCCCCATGATGTCTTACTTCTGTGGTGAAAGTCCCTTAATATCATCTGTTGTTGGGCTATCTGTAAGTCCTTGAGTTAAACTGATTTTTCGCGTCTTGAGTCTTCTGTTGCCAGTCTTTCTTCACTCTTTTTTTAGCTAAGTGCCGCAGCTAATTGCTTCGTTCCCCAGATAATGGTTTCAAAAGGTCTGTCTAGCCTCATAGATTCTAGCATCATCTGTGTCTCCTTTTCGCTATCTGAGTCATCGAGATGTTTATGTAACTTCATCCCATCATGTTCTAACCTGAAAACACAACTTCTTTAGTGACCGCTGCAGTTTGTCCTGTGCAGCGGCCTAGCCGTAAAAAGCGTTTAGTTACTTACGTCATTTTGCTTCGGTCCAACGCAATTGTGTCTCTGTTCACTGATTTGATTAGACTGCTTTCCCGTTCTAACAGGTCCATGTAGTTGCGGGTATACGCCACTAGAGGGCGCGAGTTGTATCAATTGATCCATATGCGGGAGGCCTTGCTCTGCTCCAGTGACGGAGCGGCTCCTCCTACCGGGGTGTACGAAAATCCTTTCTCTTGTTCCGTTTCACCGTGCACCTCCAGATCTGTTTGCATTTCCGCAATTTTAACATACTCTTTGTCTTGAGGCCTTCTCGTTTCACCTCTCGTAGCCTTTATCCATTTGAGTTCGCTCGCGCGAGAACTTTCAGCGCACTTTCCTCGACTCCGCCTCGCGCACCGCACAGAACAAACTCAAATCCACTTTCAATTGCCTTTTGTAACTTCTTACTCTTTTGAGCTTCGAGAGCGGATTTCTCTCTCTCCATACTTACTAAACCCACGGGGCTTGTTCGCCATTTTCCTTTGTTCTCAAGTTTCATTACCGTGACGTCACGCACATCACGTCACGTGCACCGCCTTACGTTGCGCCGCCTTACACTCGTGTCTTCAACCTCCCCCCGCCTTTTTTCGCAACATTCTTGTCTCACTTTACAACTATTAACCAATTTAACAAATAGTAGTACTTTTCCTGATTAAACCTGGTCTAGATCAAACTAGAATAAATGAATCAAGAGGCCTCAACTACGCATTTATGTCCCAGACTATAGGCTCTTATACGCTTAGCCTTTTAAGAGTTTCAGAGTTACCTCAATTCGTCTACGCCACCCAGTAACGTCCACGCGTCCGTATTCGAGGTTTCCTCCCACGCACCCAAAGGGCTTTTAAAGAATTAATATTCAGCGTGTTAGTACTTTATTCCATCATTTCTTTTCTTCTCATTTCATTTCTTTCTTCTCATTCATTTATTTTCTTCTCTTTCTTCTCTTCTTCTCTTCTATTAACTATGATTCCGTTTATATTTAAATTTGTTTTTAATTAATAATTTGGATTTGTGAGCTCTATAACGCCTTGTGCTTCATTCCACCATCAATTACAGATTTTAAAACCCAATTCCCAAGTTTCCTAAACTAAAATTTTGGAAAGTTAGCCAATAACATACTTTGAAACTCTTAAAAAAGTGAGAATCAAAAATGCTTACCTAAACTAGGAGGGCGCGCCCTGGAAAAGTTGGTTTTCCGCCGTGGGATGTGCTTAGTCTACCCAATGTCCAGTGAACGAACGCCGCCGTTTCCCCTGGTTGAGCACGGACCTCTCCTCCGTGTCTCTGGTTGTTGATAGCTCTCCCCCTTCAGCACGACTCGGGTCCACCAAATTGAAATATGTCCAGTTCTATTTAACTCGGACATCTGCGTGTTCAGAAACTGGAAGAGGAAGAAAGTCAACAGATCTACTCTATCAGTTACTAATACATACCAGCTATAGCATGACCAAGATTCATGAGTTTCATTACGCATTCTAACAAAGTCATCTGCCTACAGACGTCATGCTAAACTTACTCGCCGGTCTTCATAGTCCGGAGTAACGGGGCATCCACAGTTTGCCAGTATTATAGACACAGAAAATGAATATGCATGAGCCTACAGGAAGTCCGTGTGGTAGGGCCGTGTTGCCCATGCCCATCTGACCTCCATCATGGTTCTCCACCTTTTTCTCTTTGTCTGCTCGTGTAACCTGAGACTGGTCAAACCTTGGGGTCAGAGTGGAAAAATACAGCACCACAGCCCAAAGAGCAGCATAACATTGTCTAATAGTGAATACAAGATCAATGCATTGTATAATGGCGAATATATGATCGATGCATAATATGTAGTTCTCTTCAATATAATATTATTATTATTATAAAAAATGCAAAGGAATGGGAATGGGTACATTTCCTTGGCTATTATACATATTGTGACGTCACTCAGACTCTCGTTTACACAGTCTACCTGATTGTAATGAGTAATTCCAAATATAGATACCGAAGAATACAATTTTAAACATGGTACGTGTTAAAAAAGGGAAAAACACAAGCAAAAACACCTCTGGGAAGAGGCAGGAGGGAGAGATGCATTGATAAATGCATTCAAGGATCGCGGGTTTAGTGGCGTAATTACACCTGGAAAATGGTCCGCCATTACGCATGTGGTTTTCGCCAACAATAAACCTAATTTAGAAAAATGGTTGAAAACTATTTGGATGGAAAACAGAAGAGGAATCCGAGAAGAAGTTCTTCAACGAGGTATGTTTGTTTTTTTGGTTTTTTTATCAAATGATAAAAATAAATTATATGAATGGCTATTATAATACAGGGAAAACGCCTAGTGATAACTTCTTTAAAGTACAGATTGCTCAACATATTCACCAGTAGTGGACTCAGCCGTTTATGAGGCTGTTTTCCACGGTTTGTGTTAACTTTTTAACTAAGAATCGCTACGCACATTCAACTGTGGATTTCCACGGTGACGGGCCCAGCAGCCTAACAGGCCTAATTATTTGATAATTCTGCTCTTGGCACAGGGATATGGCACGCATGTTAGTGCTGTCTTTCATTTGAGGCCTAATTGTAACATGGAGCACTGGTGATGTGGTACACTTTTCGTGCGGTCACTGTCAGACCTACGCAACACGCTAAATCCACATGCCACGCTCATGGATCTATTCAAATATCACGTTTCTACGGCCCTTTCTCAATCAGCGTTCTCTTCCTCGCGGCAAACTGATTGAAAGGGCGTGGACTCCAAGCGATTCGCGTAGACGCGCGCATCGTGCTGACATTATCTCAGCAGAGGACTGTGCCGCCGCTCCCACGCAGTGCGTAGGTCATCAACTTGACACGGCAGTTTGGATTGAATTACAGAGTAGGCTATGTGTGCAGCAGCTGCACTGTTCCTTTTGCATATAAACAGGGAGGCTACTGTCGGCCTACTTTGGCTTTAGTTCTTAATCAATCCAAAACTAAGTACTTGAGTGTCGCCCCCTCTCTCTCCAAACTGGAGATGCGCACGGGCAGCTCCACAAGCCACAGTTTCAACAGACACTGAGAGATCAGGGGCACAGCCAGGAACAGTCTTACACCTACGTAGTCTACGAACTAGAAGGAACAATACGGTCTTTCGATGATGAAAATTGGCCTTCAGCTGGTGCGGCAAACCGCGGAGCTGACACCGCGCGGCAAATTGAATCAACTTGTTACAAATGTCTAAATCATTTACATTCTGTTGTGTTTTCTAAAGCCACGATCTGTTCTGCAGAAGAGCAGAAGAAGTGAATTTAGGGAGGGAGGGGGGGGGGGTCATCTAAACTGAGTAATGAGTTGCTAATAACTGCATCTAAAATGGTTGGGGGAATGGGGGGCACCACTGAGCAAATGGCTAGCAAGCTATCATCATCAAAAGTAAAAAAACAAAAACAAAACATGACTTCAGACGTCATGATGCAAACTCTGTGGAGGCTGGAGTGTTTAGGGGCCACTTTACTGATCACTTTCAATTTCCAACAAGCACACTCAGGGGTCCTAATGAGGACATGAAGGGTACTTCAACTCAAATAATTAAATTTGGAGTTGTGCAACAATTCAAAATCTACAGGAATATAATTCTAGTATTTTTTCCTTTTTTACTGTTGAAAAAGATTCAGTTGTTATCTGGACACTGTTTTTTAGAAAAATATGTATCTATTTCTATATTCTATAGAAAAACAGGTTCTCAGACTAGATCCACAAATGGAGAATGATTCTTGGATGAGAGTCGAAAAATCTTTTTTTACAATGGAACACGAAAGAGCATTTGGTTCTGTGTAATCATAAATGAGCCAAATTTGCAACAACAGGCCATGCAAACTATGATTAAGACAATATAAAATAAACTAAAACAGAAAAACACACAACAACAACAAACAAATTCATGCAGTTATTTGAATTATACACACATTTTAAGTTAATATGATTATTCTATTTAAACGATAAAGTAGGCTAAGAGAATTGATGTTTTTTCACCCCTAAACTGCCAGGGTTGTGTTGTGTTGTGTGTGTGTGTTGTGTTGTGTTGTGTTGTGTGCAATTGCCTGAGCAGCCAGTCCCTCCTTTATTCTGTTCAAATGCAGAAGGGTCTGGAATCGGACCATAGGCGGCTTCCTCGTAAAAGTTTCTTTAGACATGAACGGACTGATTGGTTAATATGCCTGTCAGTCACGCCCTTTGGAAATCACTGTGGCAGAATATGATTCCAAAAAGTCTATGTATGAGTATTTTCAAAGCATGTGGTTTATATTCGACAGTGCCTTCACCAAAAAGCAGTTTTAATGCTGCTCCTCAAGCTGTTCTCTGCTTTGATTTATTTTTAATCAACAACCCCTTTTTTTTTCTTTTTTTTGTATCGCAGAGTATGTTTTTGATTAAATCCTTCAATAAACTCATCTTTTATTTATATTTGTTTAAGGAAAAAGAAAGTGCACACAAATGGAAGAAAAAACAAACAAACAGACCCAGAGCCTCAGTCACCAGAGCCACAGTCACCAGAGCAGTCAGTCACCAGAGCCCAGTCAGTCACCAGAGCCACAGTCACCAGAGCCTCAGTCACCAGAGCCTCAGTCACCAGAGCCTCAGTCACCAGAGAGCCACAGTCACCAGAGCCACAGTCACCAGAGCCTCAGTCACCAGTCACAGCCACAGTCACCAGAGCCACAGTCACCAGAGCCACAGTCACCAGAGCCTCAGTCACCAGAGCCTCAGTCACCAGAGCCACAGTCACCAGAGCCTCAGTCACCAGAGCCACAGTCACCAGAGCCACAGTCACCAGAGCCTCAGTCACCAGAGAGTCACCAGAGCCTCAGTCACCAGAGCCTCAGTCACCAGAGCCACAGTCACCAGAGCCTCAGTCACCAGAGAGCCCACAGTCACCAGAGCCTCAGTCACCAGCCTCAGTCACCAGAGCCACAGCCACAGTCACCAGAGCCACAGTCACCAGAGCCTCAGTCACCAGAGCCACAGTCACCAAGCCACAGTCACAGAGCCTCAGTCACCAGAGCCTCAGTCACCAGAGCCTCAGTCACCAGAGCCTCAGTCACCAGAGCCGTCAGTCACCAGAGCCTCAGTCACCAGAGCCACAGTCACCAGAGCCAAAGTCACCAGAGCCTCAGTCACCAGAGCCACAGTCACCAGAGCCTCAGTCCACCAGAGCCAAGTCACCAGAGCCTCAGTCACCAGCCAGTCACCAGAGCCACAGTCACCAGAGCCTCAGTCACCAGAGCCACAGTCACCAGAGCCCACCAGCAGTCACCAGAGCCCATCAGTCAGAGCCTCAGTCACCAGAGCCTCAGTTCACCAGAGCCTCAGTCACCAGAGCCACAGTCACCAGAGAGCCTCAGTCACCAGAGCCTCAGTCACCAGAGCCTCAGTCACCAGAGCCTCAGTCCACCAGAGCCACAGTCACCAGAGCCTCAGTCACCAGAGCCACAGTCACCAGAGCCACAGTCACCAGAGCCTCAGTCACCAGAGCCACAGTCACCAGAGCCTCAGTCACCAGAGCCTCAGTCACCAGCCTCAGTCCAGAGCCAGTCACCAGAGCCAAAGTCACCAGAGCCCAGTCACCAGAGCCTCAGTCACCAGAGCCTCAGTCACCAGAGCCACAGTCACCAGAGCCACAGTCACCAGAGCCACAGTCACCAGAGCCTCAGTCACCAGCCACAGTCACCAGAGCCCAGAGCCACAGTCACCAGAGCCTCAGTCACCAGCCTCAGTCACCAGAGCCACAGCCACCACAGTCACCAGAGCCACAGTCACCAGAGCCTCAGTCACCAGAGCCTCAGCCTCCAGAGCCTCAGCCTCCAGAGCCTCAGTCACCAGAGCCTCAGTCACCAGAGCCTCAGTCACCAGAGCCCAGTCCACCAGCCCAGTCACCAGAGCCAGACAGTCACCAGCCACAGTCACCACAGTCACCAGAGCCTCAGTCACCAGAGCCTCAGTCACCAGAGCCACAGTCACCAGAGCCTCAGTCACCAGAGCCACAGTCACCAGAGCCTCAGTCACCAGAGCGCACAGTCACCAGAGCCACAGTCACCAGAGCCACAGTCACCAGAGCCTCAGTCACCAGAGCCAGTCAGTCACCAGAGCCACAGTCACCAGAGCCTCAGTCACCAGAGCCTCAGTCACCAGAGCCTCAGTCACCAGAGCCTCCAGTCACCAGCCCAGTCAAGCCTCAGTCACCAGAGCCCACAGTCACCAGAGCCACAGTCACCAGAGCCTCAGTCACCAGACCTCAGTCACCAGAGCCTCAGTCACCAGAGCCCTCAGTCACCAAAGCCTCAGTCACCAGAGCCTCAGTCACCAGAGCCACAGTCACCAGAGCCACAGTCACCAGAGCCTCAGTCACCAGAGCCACAGTCACCAGAGCCTCAGTCACCAGACCTCAGTCACCAGAGCCTCAGTCACCAGAGAGCCTCAGTCACCAGAGCCAGCCTCAGTCACCAGAGCCACAGTCACCAGAGCCACAGTCACCAGAGCCCTCAGTCACCAGAAGCCACAGTCACCAGAGCCTCAGTCACCAGAGCCTCAGTCACCAGAGCCTCAGTCACCAGAGCCTCAGTCACCAGAGCCGTCAGTCACCAGAGCCACAGTCACCAGAGTCACCAGCCTCAGTCACCAGAGCCTCAGTCAGTCACCAGAGCCTCAGTCACCAGAGCCTCAGTCACCAGAGCCTCAGTCACCAGAGCCACAGTCACCAGAGCCTCAGTCACCAGAGCCTCAGTCACCAGAGCCACAGTCACCAGAGCCACAGTCACCAGGAGCCTCAGTCACCAGAGCCACAGTCACCAGAGCCACAGTCACCAGAGCCTCAGTCACCAGAGCCTCAGTCACCAGAGCCCTCAGCCTCCAGAGCCTCAGTCACCAGAGCCTCAGTCCACCAGAGAGCCAGCCCAGTCACCAGAGCCACAGTCACCAAGAGCCAGTCAGTCAGTCACCAGAGCCACAGTCACCAGAGCCACAGTCACCAGAGCCACAGTCACCAGCAGCCACAGTCACCAGAGCCTCAGTCACCAGAGTCACCAGAGCCTCAGTCACCAGAGCCACAGTCACCAGAGCCTCAGTCACCAGAGCCACAGTCACCAGAAGCACCATCCCACAGTCAGCCACAGTCACCAGAGCCAGTCACCAGTCACCAGAGCCTCAGTCACCAGAGCCACAGTCACCACCAGAGCCTCAGTCACCAGAGCCTCAGTCACCAGAGCCTCAGTCACCAGAGCCTCAGTCACCAGAGCCACAGTCACCAGACCACAGTCACCAAGCCACAGTCACCAGCCTCAGTCCCAGAGCCACATCACCAGAGCCACAGTCACCAGAGCCACAGTCACCAGAGAGCCTCAGTCACCAGAGCCTCAGTCACCAGAGCCTCAGTCACCAGAGCCTCAGTCACCAGAGCACCACAGTCACCAGAGCCACAGTCACCAGAGCCACAGTCACCAGAGCCAGTCAGTCACCAGAGCCACAGTCACCAGCCCAGTCACCAGAGCCTCAGTCACCAGAGCCTCAGTCACCAGAGCCTCAGTCACCAGAGCCTCAGTCACCAGAGCCACTCACCAGCAGCCACAGTCACCAGAGCCTCAGTCACCAGAGCCACAGTCACCAGAGCCCCACAGTCACCAGAGCCTCAGTCACCAGAGCCTCAGTCACCAGAGCTCTCACCAGTCACCAGAGCCTCAGTCACCAGAAGCCTCAGTCACCAGAGCCACAGTCACCAGAGCCACATCACCAGAGCCACAGTCACCAGAGCCTCAGTCACCAGAGCCACAGTCACCAGAGCCAGTCCCAGTCACCAGTCACCAGAGCCTCAGAGTCACCAGAGCCTCAGTCACCAGAGCCTCAGTCACCAGAGCCTCAGTCACCAGAGCCACAGCCACAGTCACCAGAGCCACAGTCACCAGAGCCACAGTCACCAGTCACCAGAGCCTCAGTCACCAGAGCCTCAGTCACCAGAGCCTCAGTCACCAGAGCCACAGTCACCAGAGCCTCAGTCACCAGAGCGTCACCAAGCCTCAGTCACCAGAGCCTCAGTCACCAGAGCCTCAGTCACCAGAGCCACAGTCACCAGCCTCAGTCACCAGAGTCACCCCACAGTCACCAGAGCCTCAGTCACCAGCCTCAGCCTCAGTCACCAGAGCCTCAGTCACCAGAGCCTCAGTCACCAGAGCCACAGCACCACCAGAGCCTCAGTCACCAGAGCCTCAGTCACCACAGAGCCCACAGTCACCAGAGCCTCAGTCACCAGAGCCTCAGCCTCCACTCAGTCACCAGAGCCACAGTCACCAGAGCCACAGTCACCAGAGCCTCAGTCACCAGAGCCACAGTCACCAGAGCCACAGTCACCAGAGCCACAGTCACCACCAGAGCCTCATCACCAGAGCCCAGTCACCAGAGCCAGTCCACCAGAGCCACAGTCACCAGAAGCCACAGTAGACCACAGTCCCAGAGCCACAGTCACCAGACCACAGTCACCAGAGCCTCAGTCACCAGAGTCACCAGCCTCAGTCACCAGAGCCTCAGCCTCCAGAGCCCTCAGTCAGCACAGTCACCAGAGCCACAGTCACCAGACCCAGTCACCAGAGCCACAGTCAGTCACCAGAGCCACAGTCACCAGAGCCCACAGTCACCAGAGCCACAGTCACCAGAGCCACAGTCACCAGAGCCTCAGTCACCAGAGCCCAGTCAGCCCAGTCACCAGAGCCTCAGTCACCAGCCCTCATCACCAGAGCCTCAGTCACCAGAGCCACAGTCACCAGAGCCACAGTCACCAGACCAGTCACCAGAGCCTCAGTCACCAGAGCCTCAGTCACCAGAGCCTCAGTCACCAGAGCCACAGTCACCAGAGCCTCAGTCACCAGAGCCTCAGTCACCAGAGCCTCAGTCACCAGAGCCTCAGTCACCAGAGCCACAGTCACCAGAGCCACAGTCACCAGAGCCTCAGTCACCAGAGCCCAGTCACAGTCACCAGAGCCACAGTCACCAGAGCCACAGTCACCAGAGCCACAGTCACCAGAGCCTCAGTCCAGAGCCCAGAGCCACAGTCACCAGAGCCACAGTCACCAGACCACAGTCACCAGACCACAGTCACCAGAGCCTCCAGTCACCAGAGCCACAGTCACCAAGCCTCAGTCACCAGAGCCTCAGCCTCACCAGAGCCTCAGTCACCAGAGCCACAGTCACCAGAGCCCAGTCACCAGAGCCACCAGAGCCACAGTCACCAGAGCCACAGTCACCAGAGAGCACCACAGTCACCAGAGCCTCAGTCACCAGAGCCAGTCAGTCACCAGAGCCTCAGTCAGCCCAGAGCCACAGTCACCAGAGCAGTCACCAGAGCCTCAGCCACCAGAGCCTCAGTCACCAGAGCCACAGTCACCAGAGCCACAGTCACCAGAGCCACCAGAGCCACAGTCACCAGAGCCACAGTCACCAGAAGCCACAGTCACCAAGCCACAGTCACCAGAGCCACAAAAATTCAAAATATTTATTGACAAAAAACAGTGGAATAAAATAAAACCTAACTGTGGGAAAATCAAACTGAGAGCTCCATGGACAGGTAGATTTTACAATAAATTAGCAAAAATAAGTCCAAGCTGCCCACTTAAATTTACTTACCAACATCTCCGCAGAAAAAACACAGCCGGAAACACAAAAGTGTCTTCTTTTCTGCTACAGCAATTTGTGCATTTGACAACTGTAAGGCAATGCATGAGTCCACCAGAGCTGAAGAACCGTCTTCTGGGCTGAAAGCAGTGGCTTTCAGGGTCAAATGAAGGGTCAAGGTTCAGAAAAACAACACAAATTCTGACCCGCAAAATATAACAGGCGTGGAGCAATTGCCAAAGCTATAAAAGATGGGATAAGTAATTATTATTATTCACAACTTAAAAACACATCATGAGACGAAATTCTAGCTGGCAATGTGACAAAAAGTCTGACCAAAGGTGTCCTTCAGACAATCCGTGCTGAGGTTAGGAAAGCGAGGCGCCTTCATGCTGACTTCAAGCATGTGTGTTATCTTCATCTCTGAGGAAGAGAACAGGAGGGTCAAACGAAGTCAAAGGGTCTTGGACAGTTACATCATGAATCACAAAACGGAGCCGATACTCGAGAGTTACCCAGAGGATGAAGTCACCAAAGAGGGGACGCCAAAAAAATATAGTGGCTGATTCCCCCTTCAGCGCAGCGTTTGCCCTTCAGAGAGAACAGGCTCTGTGTGACACACTCTCTGAGGAACAAACTGGCAAATGGCTGTTATTGCCCAGGTGTGGTTGAGGTGCTCCTTAAACGATACATGGCACTATTCCCTCTGTGGAGCGGCATATTATTGGGGCCTAAAACGGTATACTGGCTCCGACGCATTGACCTCTGTGAACTGTGGTTTGGACTGGTGAAAATTCAATTCTGCAACGAAAAACTCCACTTGAGACCAGCTGACTTTATAAGGATATTATTCACGTCTCTACAGGGACGGTTTGTTGAGCACATCAATGAGAACAACTTACCATTGGACATTCTATACACATCCAAACAGACAGGTTAGGCCAAAAGATGAGCATCAGGAGGCGTGGAACAAGAGAGTCCCATCAACTGCAACCTCCAAATCCAAACATTTTCACCCGCCAACAACACTGCCAAGGCCAAAGAAAGTTAAAGAACCACAAAAAGATGAAGAGAGAAAGGTAACGTTCACACGTTTAAGAATAAATTAGTTTTATTTAATAGTGGCAGTTCATTTGTTTGAATAATGTATACTATCCAGTGCAGATTAAGGATACTTTAAATTTGTCAAATTTTCCTCTGGGGGCTTCATTGTGGCGAAGGCGGGAGACAGAAATGGTGGTGTGTGCCATCGTGGCCCAAAATCCTGGCTCAAGCATACTCATCCGTCATTTTGATCTTAATACGTCTGAAACCCCATGAATGGCTTGATGGAGAGGTACCAGCAAGCAGTCCTAAACAATAAAAATGCCTTTGTTAGTTCAATAAATCACTTTTTCTTCTCAGGTGATTGAAGGGATGATTCATCATGCTGCCAAGCCATGAACAAGTTATGAAAAACATTTCTTTTGATGGCCCATTACACAGCTGGGGTCATGCTGTGTAAGGAGCAAAGCCAGGTGGAAAGACATCTACTATCAACTGTAAGTGTTCATTTGTAATGTTGCACACATCTCCTGTATGTGCAGAGAGACAGAGTGAGGAACAGCGAAGAGAGAGAGATTAAGTGAGATTTTTGTGTCTTTAAAAAATAGTCAACATTCACACCTTGTGCTATTTGCCAAAACAAAGGTTAAAAATAAACGACTCATCCCTGTTCATTGAGTAAAGCCCAAACTTAACCCTGTGTCAAGCCTGGACCCTCCTCACAAACAGGGTCCTCACACTGATCCAGCTCTGTGTCTGAACACTCCACCTCCGGTTCAGAACCCCGGGGCTTTCTGAGTTTGCATGTGTCTGCCCTTGTATGGGTGGGTTTCCTTCTCATGCTCCTGTTTCCCATATCAATAGAAAACAATATGTAAAATTATTTTCCTGAGTCCTGACTAAGCCAAGCTCAAGATCTGTAGATGTGTCCCACAGAGACATTAAAAAGATGGGTCAAATGCCCAAGTTTCCCTACGGGGAAACTAAAGTGAACTCCTGTTTGGAAGGCACTGATCATTGACTGCCTGAGCCCAGTTGTTTTAGAGACTGTCACTGCCTGGGGAAACATTTCCAGTGCTTCAAACTGGTCCCCGGGAACCCAACGTCTCTCCCCAAACAAAATGGGAGGGAGAGGGCGACAGAGAGCGGGAGAGAGGGTGAGAAGTAAAGGGAGAAGGAGTGGAGAGATGAAGAGAGAGAAAGAGAGGGGTGGGAAGGAGGCAGAGACACAGAGAAAGATGAAGAGAGAGAAAAAAGAGATGAAGAGAGAGAAAAAGGGGAGAGAGAGGGAGAGGGACAAAGAGGAAAGGGGAGGATAGGGAGGGAGGAAGAATTTGAATATTATAAAAGGTCTTTTTTATTTGCAGATAAAACTGACCAGGTATGAAGCCATCCTTTCACCTGTGCTTGTTAATGACGACCATTGGAACCTACGGGTTTGTTTTTGACCCAAAAATGAAATTTCCACCCAATACTGCACTGCAATACAACAACAGAATAATGTTGTTCTTTCAGTACATTCATGCAGGAAACGGTGCAGTATATTTGATGGACCCCTCCAAAAATGCTGTGGAGATGGAGTCTTCAAGACAGGCAGCAGAGAAACTGAAGTAAGTACATAAGTTAATTGATATTACAAGGATCATTTTAAACTTTAAATAACATATGTGTACAGGGTATACCTCAATCTGAGACACCTTCATCACCACAAACGAGAGTGGAGAAACATGAACTGGAAGGGTGGGACACTACAACACCCTTTTCAGAAGGTATCATGTCTTATATGGGGCCTGGGAGGTGCAAAGGGTCCACTGCAAGAAAGGGGCCCTAAAAATATCTGTTTAGTGCATTTATCATAGAGCAATGCTTCTTTACCTTTGTGACCTCAAGAACATACTTTTTCTGTTCAAATTAACCTGGGGCCCAATGTCATATCAGACTGCCCATATTTGTATTTTATTTAACCGACTATCGGACCCTCAATAAGATGCTGACGGCTCTACTTTGGGCCTTAAGGTTAAAGATAGAACATGTCCAAAAATATTGTCTATATTAGGGTCCAGAATTTTCTGCCATCAAAATCAGAAATATGTTTATTGCCATTGTCAATTAACAGGATTCACTGTACCAGTGTATTGTAATTTTCTTTGTATGTACATTTTTATTTTTAGATGGCAAAGGAGATTATGCAGTCTTTCCCAGAGATCCCAACCATTCATTTCTCAACTACGAGAGGAAGTATGAGTAAAGACAGAAAGACAATGGCTGTTGACCTCATGCTGGGGTCAGGTCAGTACGATGCAAGGTTTGCAATTTTTTTGTACTGTCAATAAACTAATAAGAATAAATACATTATTTTTGTAGTATTTCAAACGGAATCCAATTGTGTGATGTGTGCACGGAAAGATCCACCTGAACTTCCTGGTCAGCCTCCAGCAGGCTGCGTAGGAGTGATTTATTTTTGTTGTAATTATTTAATAACATACTGCATTCATAAAATAACACATAGTAACATTTCTCATTTCATTTTATTATGACAGATTCAATGTGACGATTGTGACCGTTGGTTCCACGGGGAATGTGTTGGACTGTCCAAAGTTGACATCGATAATGCTGAAGAAACAGCATGGAAATGCCTTGTAATCCACTTTAAGGGATTATCAAATGAGGTATGCATGAAAGAAAAACAATTTAAATGTACTAAAAAGATAACAATAGACTTAAAATGTGAGCAATTCACAGTAAAAATGTATAGGAGTGACGCAAAGGTGAACAGTGCAATGAGTGATTGTTGATTAAATTTTAGTTAAAGTGACAGGTGTTAAGAAATGTTCTGGTCCGGAATGGACCGTAGCCTCCTGCCTGAGGGGAGTGGCCTCCTGCCTGAGGGAGTGGCCTCCTGCTGAGGGAGGCCTCCTGCCTGAGGGGAGTGGCCTCCTGCCTGAGGAGCCTGCCTGAGGGAGTGGCCTCCTGCCTGAGGGGAGTGGTTCAAACAGACCATGTCCAGGGTGAGAAGGGTCAGCTGTGATCCGACCTGCTCGTCCCAGAGCCCTGGAGACGTACAGGTCCTGCAGAGATGGAAGTCTGCAGCCGATCACCTTCTCATTGTGCAGAATGCACAATGCGCTGTAGTCTCTGTTTGTCCCTGGCTGTGGCTCCAGCAGAGGGCGCTGTAATACCACACGGTGATGGAGGAGGTGAGGATGGACTCAATGATGGCCGTGTAGAACTGCACCATCATTCTGCGCTGGCAGCTTGGCTTTCCTCAGCTGCCGCAGGAAGTACATCCTCTGCTGGGCCTTCTTGATGAGGGAGCTGATGGAGGGCTCCCACTTGAGGTCCTGGGTGATGGTGGTGCAGAGGAAGGGGAAGGAGTCCACTGTGGTGATGGGGGAGTCTGTCCAAGGTTGAGGGGGAGCTTGGGGGGCTGTGACTTGTCCTGAAGTCCACGATCATCTCCACTGTCTTCTGGGCGTAGGCAGTCCACCTCCCTCCTGTAGACGGACTCATCCCCGTCTGAGACAGCCCGATGAGGGTGGTATCGTCCGCAAACTTGATCGGTTTGATGGCGTTGTGGCTGGAGTTCAGCAGTTTGTGTACACGGAGAAGAGCAGGAGAGAAAGTGCACAGGATTATGCGAATGGCTGAGCCCAAATGATCCCAGGAGCTATGTTGTCAGGGGCTTGAAGCCCCCGGTAAGATCACGCAAGTCCAAACAGGTCCTAAGTGATGGGTCAGACCAAGAGCGGTTCAAGAAGCTCTTTATGAAGAATAACACGTAAGGACAGTTACATTGCGCAGATTTGCGTTAGCGGGCCCATCAACAACTTAAAAAGGGGTAAGTTGAAAAACAAAAAGGTGTGCGTGTTGCCTGGAGACGAAAACTACAATAATAACTTGGATTTGACTTTCCAGGTCACCTGATTTAGAAGCTATGGAAAAAGTGCTTGATTTTTTAAGAAAAATATTCATAAACAACCCATAAAGGGTTAAATGTTGAACCCAAAAGGACTGTGGTGACCAGGATTAACAACTTGGATCGATGCTTAACTTTGATTTACTTTTGTAAATATAAATATGTTTGATATTTTTCAAGTAACACATTTTTAAAGAAACGCTCGCCTCTGCAACAGTCATTTAGAGACGGTCCCTAACTGGCGCACCAAGCGGCACTTCACAGCGCAGCCCCCCACACATGGGCCCCCCGCACCGTGCTCCTGCAGGCGGGGCACACTTAGAGAGAAGCTCCCGCTGTAGTTGCGGAGGCGAATGTCCAACGTCCAATGTGTGAAACTAACTTCACCGCGGTGATTTAAATCGACCTTTTCATTCATGTGGTTTTGGCACTGCTCAGTGTTTTTATGTTCATTGACAAAGGCAATAAACCTTTTCTAATTCTGATTGTAAAAACTGCACACACCTCTCTTTTTGTGTTGTCGTGTTTCCGAGTCAGACTTAAAGTTGTGTGGCGCAGATGTGACATGTTTCAGTTAAAAACATCACAGAAGATGAAACTATTCAAACGACCTGTGACATGACAAGTTTCAGACGAGTTTCAGGGGGACTGGGGGGTGTTTTCCTACATTTCTCTGACGGGACCACGTTTATTCTCACCGTTGTGATTGGCCTCATGGGAAAGTGGGCTGACCACTCCCACGTTTTCTAGCATTTGTTCATTGTGAGACATTGTGAGCAGTGACCTAGAGAGGGTCCTGGGGCCAGGTGGGGCCTTTCTGTGGCAGCGGCCTCGAGTTCATTATTATGGAATCATTCCTGACTGAATGCAGATATTTACTGTGTGTAGTTCTTGTCATATTTAATTACTTTTAATGATTGTGAATGTCTCTGAAGAATGCTATTTAAATGTACATAAATCACCTGTTCTCCTGTGCAGTTCCACATATGTCCACAGAGAGGTGCTGCTGCTCCCTCATTGGAGTCAGCTGCAGAAACAACAAGAGGATGACATTAAATTAAATTAACAAATGCCAAAAAAAAGTACTATTCAAATATAAAACATATAGGTCTAATCACAGTAAAAGAGTTTAGCCTGCTGAACCCTGCGGAACCCTGCTGAACCCTGCTGAACCCTGCTGAACCCTGCTGAAACCCTGCTGAACCTGCTGAACCTGCTGAACCCTGCTGAACCCTGCTGAACCCTGCTGAACCCTGCTGAACCCTGCTGAACCCTGCTGAACCTGCTGAACCCTGCTGAACCCCGCTGAACCCCGCTGAAGCCCTGCTGAAGCCCGCTGAACCCGCTGAACCCTGCTGAAACCCCGCTGAAGCCCGCGCTGAACCCCGCTGAAGCCTGCTGAACCCTGCTGAAGCCTGCTGAACCCTGCTGAACCCCGCTGAAGCCCGCTGAACCGACTGAAGACCAAAATAAATAAATAACCTCGTGTTTTAAATACCTTTATTCATAACTTGCATGTCCCTTTGGTCATTTATCTATGGGACGTATTAAAATCCATCCGGGCACGTTCAGAGACACGGCCCCTTTAAGAGCGCTCCACCTCGAGCTTTAAAGAACAGTTGTCGTGGCCGAGTGGTTAAGGCGATGGACTAGAAATCCATTGGGGTCTCCCCGCGCAGGTTCGAATCCTGCCGACAACGACTCTTCTTTTTACCTTTACAATGCGACAGAGTGCGTTTTTAGACTGTTACGTGACAGTTTATGCACTTTAGAAGACACAGTGGCACAACAAGCAATAACCTACAAGGGATAGTCAGGTTTATCCACTGAGTTCCTCAAGAAATGTGATTTATGTTTAATATTGCTCACCTTTAACACAAACATCTTACCAAATTGAACGTACTCACGAACGTCTAGCAATAAAACGAATCATATAATGTAGTAAATGCGTGTATATGAGCTTGTTTCACGTTTCACTCGCACTTTCGCCGTTTACGCTTGAGTCAACAGCGCCCTCTTGCGTCACTTTGGCGGGACACTCTTCAGCGTTACTTAGCAACGCTCGAACGCTGTGCTGCTGTAGCCGTAGCGTGCTAGTTAGCTGCGATGCTACGTGTCGGCGGATAAATGGGTAAAACCGGCGAAAATGGGCGACGACCTGGACCAGCTTCTGGACGAGGTGGAGAGGAAGTTCTGTGGGAACGTGTCTGTGTCCGCGGGAGGTCCGCAGTGCGCAGGCGCGGGACAAAAACACGACGAAGACGAGACGAGAAAAGCAGGGTAAACACGATGCTAACGTTAGCCGAGGTGCTAGCATGCTAACAGTGGACATTACATTTGATTGATTCACATTTAGTGCTTGTAAAATATCTAAAAGGAATATTGTTTCATGAACTTTTGTAAACCTTTTTGGTTTGTTTACGAGGAGAGTCATTTATGATCCAGAACAACACTTCACAATTACTTTAGCTCCATAAATTAAGTTTTATTGATCATTCATTTTGTCTCAATGGCCACATCTGACACTATTTTATTTAGTTAGTTAGGTACAAGTTAGTTACATCAGTTCTTAAACCTTCCTCTTAATGTAATTGTTTTAGCTTATCTTATCTTTTTATTATTCTTATTATTCTTATTATTTTTTATTTTATTATTATATTATATGTTTTTTAAAATTAAATGTATTTATTATTTTATTTCATTTTGACTCAAGATCTCGTGTCACGTTCCTGTAGACTGATCATATTTTACTCACTGGGGCCTGGCTCTTTATTAAAACGCTCGTTCTGCTCTTCGTTTAGTTCTGCTGAAATCCCAGTGACCAGCGACAGTGACGATCTGGATGCTTTTATAGACAAACTTACTGGAGGACGACTGTGAGGGTTTGACTCCTGCGAAGGTCCGTAAATATGCGACAGAACATATTTTCCACCAAACGACTGAGGTGAAGAACAAAGACTATTTTGTACTGAATTCAACAGACGCAGAGCTCCAAAGGCGCTGCTGTTGAGAAGACCCTCTCCAGTCATTCCAGCGGAAGAAAGTAAGTTTGTTTGTCAGAGTGGATTTCTTTAGTGTTTATACCTTTGTAATCGAAGCTATTCTAAATTCCTGAATGGAGCAAAAGTTCAGTTCAATTTGACTGGATTTTACATTGGATTTGACTGCATTTACTGGACATTTAACAGCATTCTGACTATTATTGCATACTTTACCACAATTTCTTCTATTTTTTATGAAGCTCAAATGTGAATTAAGGGTTGAAGATGGTATTTGTTTCCATCCTTTGTAAAAGGAAAGCATTTCGACCCTGGAAATTCAAAATTGTTGCTTAATCAAAGACTTCAATGACCAGAATGTAGAGCTGATGTCGGTTAATCCTTGTAAACGTGTCGCGGTCTCATCGTTGTAAACATGTGGCGGTCTCATCGTTGTAAACATGTGGCGGTCTCATCGTTGTAAACATGTGGCGGTCTCATCTTTGTAAACATGTGGCGGTCTCATCGTTGTAAACATGTGGCGGGTCTCATCGGTCTGTATACATGTGGCGGGTCTCATGCGTTGTACAACATGTCGGCGGTCTGCTATCGTTGTAAACATGTGGCGGTCACATCGTTGTAACATGTGGCGGTCTTCAGTCGTTGTACAACATGTGGCGGTCTATCGTTGTAACATGTCGGCGGTCTCATCCTTGTAAAATTGGCGGTCTCATCGTTTGTAAACATGTGGCGGTCTCATCGGTTGTAAAAAACATGTGGCGGTCTCCATCTTTGTAAACATGTGGAGGTCTCATCGTTGTAAACATGTGTGGCGGTCTCAGTATTGTAAACATGTGGCGGTCTCATCGTTGTAACCTATGGCGGCTCTCATCGTTGTATAACATGTGGCGGTCTCATCGTTGTAAACATGTTGGCGGTCTCATCGTTGTAAACATGTGGCGGTCTCAATCGTTGTAAACATGTTGGCCGGTCTCATCGTGGTAAACATGTGGCGGTTCATCTTTGTAAACATGTGGTCGATCTCATCGTGGTAAACATGTGGCGGTCTCATCTTTGTAAACATGTGGCGGTCCATCGTGTAAACATGTGGCGGTCTCATCGGTCCTATCGTGGTAAAACATGTGGCGGTCTCATCTTTGTTAAAACATTGCGGCGGTCTCATCGGGGGTGGTAAACATGTGGCGGGTCCTCATCTTTGTAAACATGTGGCGGTCTCATTCTTTGTAAACATGTGGCGGTCGTCCATCTTTGTAAACATGTGGCGGTCTCATCTTTGTAAACAATGTTGGCGGTCTTCATCTTTGTATAACATGTGGCGGTACTCGATCCTTTGTAAAATAGTGGCGGTCTCAATCGTGTAAAACATGTGGCGGTTCATCTTTGTAAACATGTGGCGGTCTCATCTTTGTAAACATGTGGCGGTCTCATCTTTGGTAAACCATGTGGCGTCTCATCGTTGTAAACATATGGCGTCTCAATTCGTTGTAAACATGTGCACGGGTCTCATCGTTTGTAAACATTGCTGCGCGTCTCATCCGTTGTCAACATGTGGTCGCTCTCAATCTGGTTGGTAAACATGTGGGGTCTCATCTTGTGAACAGTGTGCGCGAGTACTATCGTTGTAAACATGTGGCGGTCTTCACTTAGTAAACATGTGCAGGTCTCATCGTTAGTAAAACATGTGGCGGTCTCATCTTGTAAACATTGGACGGTCTCAATCCTTGTAACATTCAACATGGGCGTCTCATTGGTAAACATGTGCTCAGTCTCATCTGTTGTAAACATGTGGGCCGCTCTCAGGGTCGTAACATGGCATCTTTGTAACACATGGGTGGCGGTCTCATCTTTGTAACATGTGGCGTCAGCTGCTGCTTGTACAACATGTGGCGCGTGCTCATCTTTGTAAACATTGGCGGTCTCATC
Organism: Chaenogobius annularis; assembly: GCA_015082035.1. Taxonomy (NCBI): domain Eukaryota; kingdom Metazoa; phylum Chordata; class Actinopteri; order Gobiiformes; family Gobiidae; genus Chaenogobius; species Chaenogobius annularis. Next base: position 55,131 of record BJKM01001076.1, on the reverse strand, counting down.
TTTGTAAACATATGTGGCTGTCTGTACTTTCGATCTCCTTTTGTAAACATGTGGCAGGTTCATCTTTGTAAACATGTGGCGTCTCATCTTGTAAACATGTGGCCTGCTCATCTTTGTAAAACATGTGCTGCTCATCGTTGTAAACATGTGGCGTCTTCTTGTCTGCAGTCGTCATGTGTAAACATGGTGTCGGTCTCATCTTGTAACATGTCGCGGTCTCATCCTTGTAAACAGTCGCGGTCTCATCCTTCGTAACTGGCGGTTATCCTGTAATGTGCGGTCTCATCTTGAAATACATGTGGCAGTCCTCATCGTTGTAAACATGTTGCGTTCATCGTTGGTAAACATGTGGCTGGTCTCAATCTTGTAAACATGTCGCGGTCTCATAAGTTGTTAATATGTCGCGGTTCTCATCCTTGTAAACATGTCGGTCTCATCTTGGTAACATGTCGCGTTCTGCTCCTTTGTTAAACATGTCGCGTTTGCCGTTTGAAAACATGTCGCGTTCTGCTCGTTGGTAAACATGTTGCGTTCTGCTCCTTGTAAACATGTTGCGTTCTGCTTCTTGTAAACATATGTCGCGTTCTGCTCCCTTGTAAACATGTCGCGTTCTGCTCCTTGTAATGTCGCTGCTCGTTGTAAACATGTCGCGTTCTGCTCCTTGTAAACATGTCGCGTTTCTGCTCCCTTTAAACATGTCCGCGTTCTGCGCTCTTGTAAACATGGTCGCGTTCTGCTCGTTGTAAACATAGTCGCGTTTCTGCTCGTTGTAAACATGTCCGTTCTGCCTTTGTAAACGTGCTTCATCCTGTAAACTGTCCGAGATCTCGTCGCATCCTGTAACAGTCGGCGGTCCATAGTTGTAAACATGTCGGTCCTCATCCTTGGAAACGATGTCGCGTTCGCGTGTAAACCTTCGCTCGCTCTCTTGTAAACATGTCGGTCTCACCGGTAAACTTCCCTCACCGTTGTAACACATGTCGCGTTCTGCCCCGTCTGTAAAATGTCCGCGTTCTGCTCGTTGTAAAAACATTGTTCAGAGTCTTCTTGAAACTGTCGAGTTGATTATCAACATGTCGCGGGTTATCTGAACATTCGTCGCTTTGTAAACATTGTCGCGGTTCTCATCTTGTAAACATGTCGCGTCTCTCCCGTTGTAACAATATTCGTGCGCCGGTCTCAATCTTTAAACATGTCGCGGGTCTTCACACTTGTAAACATGTCCGTCGTCATAGTTGTAAACATGTTCGCTTCTCTCCGTTGTAAACATGTCGGCGTGCTGGAATGTGGTTCGCTGTTGATACGATGTCGGTCTCATCGTGTGTAAACATGTTCGCGGTCTCATCTTAAGATCGCTTGCTCCTAAACATGGTCCGCGTGTTCCCATGGTAACATGTCGCGTTTTGCTCTGAACTGTGCGTTTGTCTTGTAAACATGTCCGGCGTCTAAACATGTCGCTTGCTGTAAACATGTCGGTTCGTGTTCTAACATGCCGTTCGTCGAAGAAACAACATGTCCGTTGGCTGTCCTCTTTGTAAACATGTCGGCGTCTGCTACTCTGTAAACATGGTCGCGCTCTCATCTATTGTAAACATGTCGGCGTTCTGCATCTTTGTAAACATTGGCGTTCTGCTCTTTGTGTAAACATGTCGCGTTCTCCATTTTGTAAACATGTGCGTCCTGCATCGTTTGTAAACAACTGTGGCGTGTCTGCTCTTGTAACATGTGCGTGTTCTGCTCCTTGTAAACATGTCGGCGGGGTCTGCATCGTTTAAACATGTCGCGTGTCTGCTCCTTGTAAACATGTCGCGTTCTGCTCCTTGTAAACATGGTCGCGTTCGTCCTGACTCCTTCGGACTTAAACATGTGCTCTGCCAGTAAAAATGTCGCGTTGCTCGTCTGTAAACATGTCGCGTGCTGCCGGAGAGCGTGGCGTCGTTCGCTTGTAAACATGTCCGTTTCTGCTCCTTTAAACATGTCGCGTGTCTGCCACTCTGTAGAACATGTCGCGTTCTCACCATGCATTCTGCTAACGTGTCGTCTTCTCGTAAACATGTCGGCGCTGTTACAGCGCGTTCTGCTCTGTAAACATGTCGGTCTCACCGTGTCTCCGTTGTAAACATGTCGCGTTCTGCTCGTTTGTAAACATGTCGCGTTCTGCTGCGTGTCACATGTTCGAGTTTATTGTCTGTAGAACATGTCGCGGTCTCATCCTTGTAAACAATGTCGCGGTCTCATATTGTAAACATGTGCGTCTCATGTTGTAAACATGTCGGTCTATGTTGTAACATGTCACGGCTCATAGTTTAAACATGTGGCGGTCTCATCGTGTAAACTGTGGCGGTCCTCTCTTTGTAACATGTGCGGTCTCAATCGTGTAACATGGGCGTCTCATCTTTGTAAACATTCGGTCTCATCTTTTAACATGTGGCGGTCTCATCTTTGTAAACTGTCGGTCTCATTTGTAAACATGTGGTCCTCATCGTTTGTAAACATGTGGCGGTCTCATCTTGTAAACATGTCGTGGTCTCATCCTTGTTAAACATGTCGCGTTCTGCTCTTGTAAAATGTCGCTCTGCTCGTTGTAAACATGTCGCGTTCTTCCTTGAAAGTCGCTTCTGCTCGTTGTAACATGTCGCGTTCTGCTCCTTGTAAACTGTCGCGTTCTGCTCCTTTAAAACTGTCTCGTTCTGCTCCTTTAAACATTCCGTTCTCTCTTAAACATGTCGCGTTCTGCTCGTTTAAACATGTCGCGTTCTGCTCGTTGTAAACATGTCCGTTCGCTCCTTGTAAACATGTCGCTCTGCTCCTTTAAAAATGTCGCGTTCTGCTCCTTGTAAACATGTCGCGTATTTGGGTGTCGCGTTCTGCTCGTTGTAAACATGCGTTCGTTGTAAACCTTGTAAACATGTCGCATGTCGTTCTGCTCGTTGTAAACAGTCGCGTGCTCTTGCATGTCGCGGTGTAAACATGTCGCTTCTGCTCCTTGAAAACATGTCGCTTCCTGCATCGTTGTAAACATGTCGCGTTCTGCTCCTTGTAAAACATGCTCGCGTTCTCTCCGTTGTCATGCTCTCTTGAAACATGTCGCGTTCTGCTCCTTGTAAACATGTCGCGTTTGCTCCTTGTAAACATGTCGTCGGCTCCTTGTAAAACATGTCGCGTTTGCTCCTTGAAACTTCGCGTTTCTGCATAAACATGTCGGTTCTGTTGTAAACATGTCGCGTCTCCTTGTAAACATGTCGCGTTCTGCTCCTTGTAAACAGTCGCGTTCTGCTCCTTGTAAAAATTCGTGTCTCATCGTTCTCGCGTTCTGCTCCTTGTAAACATGTCGCGTCTCATAGTTGTAAACATGTCGTGGTCTCATCGTTGTAAACATGTCGCGTTCTGCTCCTTGTAAACATGTCGCGTTCTTCCTGTAAACATGTCGTTCTGCTCGTTCTCCTCTCCATTCTCCAGATGTTGTCCCGTGTTCGTCGGAGGCAGCTCGGTCCAAAGTGGAATCGAACCACAACGTCTAAACGGTGAGAGGAAACATGAGCCAAACTCATGACGAAACACACAAGTTTTGAACGAGTATGAAACACAGAAAAGATAGATTTCCTGTTGTGAGTTTAAAGCTTGCGAGTGCTTTAATCAGTGCATTTCTTCTGGTCAAAGACAGTTTTCTTTGGCCCAAAAGCTCCTCAAAATAACACTTTCTCCAAATGTGGATAAATTACAGTTTTTTAATTGAAACATGGAGCAACTATGTTTCAGTTTTACCATGGCGACGACCTCTCTGGCCTTTTATCTTAAGTCATGTGACCTTCCACTTCCTCAGGTCATGTGACCAGCTGCGGTGCACGTCATGTGACTTCAGCGTTCTGGCCTTTGACGACCTTGAGTGGGACCAGAGCTGTGACTACCTTTTCTCAGGTGAATCTCAAAAACACTCGACGTCTCCGTGGAGATGTTCCGCACTATGGCATTACACTGTTACCGTGACACCACCTGGTCGAGTGGCAATGGTGAAGTGTTCTCGTGCGTCTGACTTCTGTGTTTTTCGTTTGATCAGGAACAACGTCGTCCGGGCGGTCCAAGCTTCGGTCCAAACTGCGGCCGAGACCCGGGTCCAGGTTTACTGCTGTCAGTGCAGCTGGACCTCCGGAGAACGAGCTGAAGGAGCTGAAGATAAGCCCACCGCTACAATGGGTCTGTGACCGGGAACCGACACCAGGACTGAGCCTGGACTGAGCCTGAGCCGCCAGCCTGGACCGAGCCTGGACCGAGCCTGGACCGAGACCCTGATCAGCCTGGACCGAGCCTGACCGACCGAGCCTGGACCGAGCCTGGACCGAGCCTGGACCGAGCCTGGACCGAGCCTGGACCGAGCCTGGACCGAGCCTGGAGCCTGGACAGAGCCAGGTCTGAGCCAGGTCTAGACACGTGATTGAACCAAGTCTGAACCAGGACCGGAGCCAAACCGGAGCCAGACGGACCAGGACTGAACCAGAGACTATGTTCATGTTTTTTATGCGACGCACAAATCAAACCGAGACGAATAAAAGAAACGTTTTTACAGTATTTGATTTAAGACCTGGAGTTATTATGTGGACGAGATCACGAGTTAACACACACTTACACACACACACACACTACACACACGTACACACACACACACACACGTACACACGTACACACACACTTACACACACGTACGCACACACTTACACACACACACGTACACACACACACACACGTACACACCACACACACACTTACACACACACGTACACACACACGTACACACACACTTACACACACACACAGTACACACACACGTACACACACACGTACACACACGTACACGTACACACACATACACACGTACACACACACACGTACGACACACACACACACGTACACACACACACTTACACACACACACACTTACACACACGACACGTACACACACACGTACACACACGTACACACACACACACGACACACACACGTACACACACACGTACACACACGTACACACACGTACACACACACACGTACACACAACACACACGTACACACACACACACACACACACAACACACACCACACACACACACACACACACACTACACACACACACACACACACACACACACACACACACGTACACACACACCACACACACACGTACACACACGTACACACACACACACACACAACACACGTACACACACACGTACACACACACACGAACACACACTTAGGACACACACACACACACACACACACACACGTACACACACAACACACACACGTACCACACACGTACGCTAACACACACACACACACACACACACGTACACACACGTACACACACACGTACACACACACGTACACACACACACGTTACACGTTCACACACGTACACACACACACACGTAACACCACACTTACACACACGTACACACCACACGTACAACAACACACGTACACACACACGTACACACACCCCACGTAACACACACGTACACACACATACACACACTACGTACATACACACACACACACACACACACACGTACAACACGTACACCACTTGACACAACATGAACACAACGTACACACACATTAACACACATTACGCACACACGTACGTACACACACACATGTACATACACTTACCACACACTTAACACCAGTACACACACACGTACACACACACACGTACACACACACGTACACACACACACACACTACACTTACACTTACACACACTGAACACACAGAACACACACATGAACACACAATGAACACACATGAACACACATGAACACACATGAACACATTAACTCACATAACACACGTTAACACAATTAACACCACTTGAACACACATGAACACACTTGAACACACTTGAAACACACTCATGACACACATGAACACACATGAACACACTGAGAACACACTTGAACACACTTGAACACACTTGAACACACATTGAACACACATGAACACACTTGAACACACAGAACACACTTGAAACACTTGAAACACACATGAACACACTTTGAACACACTTTGTTGAACACACATGTACACAATGAACCACACATGAACACACTTGAACAACACTTGAACACACACATGAACACACATGAACACACATGAACACACATGAACACACTTGAACACAACACACACATGACACACACATGAACACACCAATGAACACACAATTGAACACACTTGAAACACACACACATGAAAACACACATGAACACACTGAACACACATGACACACACACTTGACACACATGACACACATGAACACACATGAACACACATGAACACACTTTTCATTATGCTTTGGATCCGTAATCGTTGTTAACCCGCATTAAACTGTCGTGGTCGGGTTCCGTTCTCGTCAGTTTCTTTTGTCCAGAAGAGGGCGCTGTGGGGCCGTGCCGCCCAACGTCACGCTGCGTCACCGCGTCAGACCCGGAAGTAAACACCGCGGTTTGAAACGACGCACGTGAGTCTGAAAACAAGAGAAATAAACGTAAAGAAATGCGTGAGAGTTACGAGTCAGATCCGGACGAGGCGCTGGACGAATGGTTCATCGAGTCTCTGAAAACGTGAGCATTTTAGAGTCCACGTGACGACGAGAGCATTAGCATCGATACTGCCACTAGGATCGTAACCAGACTCATTTGTTTGGACTTTAAAATACGCACTGTTGGACTGTGGACTTTCCTGACCCCTGTAGAACGACCTGAGACCACCGCTTTTACTCAAGTCACGTGGGAACCATTCCATTGGGATCGGAACATGTTGGACTCGACCAAACAATAAAGATGAGTCCAGAGGTTCCACCGGCGAAAGGGAGGTTCTAGTACAAACAGGGAATGTCAAGAAAGCGCACTTCTGGACTAAACCTGGACTAAACCAGGTCAGGTCCAGGCCCAGGTCCAGGTCAGGACTAAACCAGGTCAGGTCCGGCCCAGGTCAGGTCCCGGTCCCGGTCAGGTCCGACCCAGGTCCCGGTCAGGTCCGGCCCAGGTCCAGGTCAGGTCCCAGTCAGGACTAAATCAGGTCAGGTCCGGCCCAGGTCCGGTCCCGGTCAGGACTAAACCAGGTCAGGTCGGCCCAGGTCCCAGGTCCGGCCCAGGTCCCCGGTCAGGTCCGGCCCAGGTCAGGTCGGCCCAGGTCCCAGGTCAGACCCAGGTCAGGTCCGGCCCAGGTCCCCAGGACTAAACCAGGTCAGGTCCGGCCCAGGTCCCGGTCAACAAACCAGGTCAGGTCAGGTCCAGGCCCAGGTCCCGGTCAGGTCCGGCCCAGGTCAGGTCCAGGTCAGGTCCGGCCCAGGTCCCGGTCAGGACTAAAGGGCGTGTGTGTGTTCCAGGTTCATCTTCTCTGAATGTGTTTGCGTTTCCACAGTTACAAAGACCTTCATGTCTTCACGCTGGAGCGGCCCACCCGTGTCCTGGAGTGGACCTCGGGCAGAAGTACGAGCTTGGTTCTCTAAAACACACTTGAGTGGTTTGTGACACTTTGTTCTCCACAGCCGTGTGCGTCGCCGGGTTCTCCTCCTCCAGAAACGAGATCCTGGAGCTCAGTTTACCACTGCGGCTTTTGGCTGAACAGAACAAGGTGAAGGACACGATGAATGAGTGAGTGAGTGAGTGAGTGAATGAGTGTGTGAGTATGTATGAATGAGATGAGTGTGTGAATGAGTGAGTGGGTGAATGAGATGAGTGTGTGAATGATTGAATGAATGGGTGAATGAATGAGAGTGAATGAATGAGATGAGTGAGTGAATGCATGTGAATGAGTGAGTGAGTGAATGAGTGAGTGAGACGAGTGTGTGAGTAATGTATGAATGAGATGAGTGTGTGAATGATTGAATGAATGGGTGAATGAATGAGAGTGAATGGGTGAATGAATGAGATGAGTGTGTGAATGAATGAGATGAGTGAATGAGTGAGTGAATGCGTGTGAATGAGTGAGTGAATGAATGAATGAGATGAGAGTGTGAATGAATGAGTGTGTGAATGAGTGAATGAATGAGTGTGAGTGAATGGGGAATGAATGAGAGTGAATGAATGAGATGAGTGTGAATGAGTGAGTTAATGCGTGTGTGAATGAATGAGATGAGTGAGTGAATGCGTGTGAATGAGTGAGTGAATGCGTGTGAATGAGTGAATGAATTAGATGATGTGTGAAGAATGAGATGAGTGAGTGAATGAAGTGTGTGAATGAGTGTGATGAATGAGATGAGAGTGAGTGAGTTAATGCGTGTGTAATGAGTGAATGAATGAGATGAGTGTGAGTGAATGGGGAATGAATGAGAGTGAATGAATGAGATGAGTGTGAATGAGTGAGTTAATGCGTGTGTGAATGAATGAGATGAGTGAGTGAATGCGAGTGAATGCGTGTGAATGAGTGAGTGAATGCGTGTGAATGAGTGAATGAATGAGATGAGTGTGTGAATGAATGAGATGAGTGTGTGAATGAATTAGATGTGTGTGAATGAGTGAATGAATGAGATGAGAGTGAGTGAGTTAATGCGTGTGTGAATGAATGATGTGTGGGTGAATGAGTGAGTGAATGAAATGTATTCGAGTACAAGAGAGTGAGTGAGAAAATGCAGTGCAAAGTAACAAAGTACACAAGTAAAAGTACTGTTCTGGAGTAAATCTTTTAGGTCTCTGTACTTTACTCGAGTACGTCTTTACAGTGGATAGGTTTAACTTTTACCTGTACTTTCTACTGCACTACAGAAAAGTAAAAAGTACTTTGTTTGGTTTGAAGTTTGTTTAAAGCGGGTTCATGACGTTTTAGCTTTTTTTCTTCTTAATTTTAATTAAAATTAGTATTATTATTTTTATTTATTATTAATTATTATTATTTTTATTTAATGAATCCATTTATTTTTTCATTTAATTCACTTTTAAAATATATTTATTTATATTCTTCTTTCATTTCTTTATGTATTTAGTCAGTTAAATACTTTTACTCAACAGTATATGTTAAACCTGTACTTCAATACTTTTACTGTAGATTTTGCGTGTGATACTTTTACTGGCGTACTTATTGATCGTGTACTTTTACTTGTGTACTCAAGCCGTGTACTCAAAGTGACGCTCGTGTTGCGTTCAGGGCCTCTGCGCCGAGCGGGATTTTAAAGTTGTTCACGGCGGATTCTCAGACGCTCCGGTCCACGGCCTCAAACACGTCCCGGGAACCAGGTACGTGCGCCTGCTCGTCTGTGGCGCGGGGGTTAAGCGTGTTGCACATGTGCGGTCAACACCAGGGCTGAAAATGACTGCGTTTCACTGGTTTCCTCTTGTGGCACGACCTTTGAACTGCTTCAAACACTAAGTCACTTTGACCCGTTCAGCAGCTTCACTCCTCATTTGACCCCGAAAACTGGTTAAAGCAGGACTACGTAACATTTTCACCTGAGTGAACGTCTTCGTGAGTCCCTGTGATGGTTAAAGATGTATTTCCGGGCGTTTGAAGTGCCCGTCGTCGCCCCCTGCTGTCTCAGTGTGGAAACCCTGGTCCTTTTATGTCGCTGGAATATTTGGCCACGTGAAATGTTTTTGTGTTGTTTTATCGTTGGAAAAGACACAGTTGTAAATCCTCTGGACAATATTTAGAAAAACACAAATAGACAAAATAAATGTATTTTATTCACATTTTGGTGGTTTTTACGTACGACAATAAACGTCTATCTCCAGGAAGATTTTTAATTAAAAATAAATAAATAAAAACATTTTAGAACATAAAATAAGAACAACAAAATAATACTAGTAAATAATAATACATTAAAATATAGAAATTAAAAAAAAGATCAGGATCAGAGAACACAAGTTACGGAAAGGAAAATAATTAAAAATAAGGGCGTGGCATCCTTTCTTTTTCCATGGAATTATGCAGGAGACTTTGACCTCCAGAAAGTTCCACGGTGTGGCTTTACAGAAGCTAACGGCTCCGATGTGTGGTTTGTGCAGATGTGCCGTGTCTAACGACGGGCGCCGCTCGTCCCTGCAGCTGTGGGACCTCGGCGGCGACCACAGCGGTCAGTTCCACTTCAGCGCCACGTCCGGCTCAAGCCGCCAGTGACTCGTGTTCGTTTCATCTTCTCCGTGTTTCAGACGTGATCAGACGAACGGGACGAATCCAAGTTCAGTCGGACTCTTCAGGAGGAGGGGAAGTGGGCGGAGGGAGGGAAATGGTAGCTCCGCCTTCTTCTCCGAACTCAGAGCCGAGGATTCTTCACGGCGCGACGACGGCCGACGTCCAGCTCACCGACATCAACACTGGACAAGAACTCTACAGACTTCAGGGTATTTATTCAGCCATTCATTCTTAAAATGTACACATGAATCACATGAACGTGTAGGAACTATTTAACCAACCTTCATTCAGGACTGACTGACTCCAGCTGAATGCATGATTTAATCATCACTCTTCCCTCGTTATAATCTGAGGCCCGCCCGCTGTCCCGACCCTCGGGGGACGCACACAGCACAGCGCCCCCTGGAGGACGCTCACACACAGCGCCCCCTGGAGGACACTCACACACACACAGCGCCCCCTGGAGGACGCTCCACACACACACACAGCCCAGCGCCCCTGGAGGACGCTCACACACACACACAGCCCAGCGCCCCCTGGAGGACGCTCACACACACACACACAGCGCCCCCTGGAGGACGCTCACATGTGTAAATCTGGGCGTAACCCTGCCGTCGTCTCTCTTCAGCTGCTGTCGACCCGGAGCCTCTGTCGTGTCTGCTCGTCTCCTCGACAACGGTGCGTTTGTGTGCGGCTCTGTAAACGGCAGCCTCCTGGAGGCGGACTCTCGCCGTCCGGCCGCGCTCGTGCGCGTCGCTCGGCTCCGCTCGGGCCCCTCGGACCTCGGCCCCTGGAGCGTCGACGTCCGCGCGGGTCTCGTGGTGCGTTCGAGCGCTCGTCCGGACAAACGCTGGTGTCGGATCTGCGGCAGGGGGACTCGTGTGCGGCTCAGGCCCGGCTCTCGGCAGGGGTCCGGGACTCGGCGTGCGGCGGGGCGAGCGGGACGGCCCTGAACGTGTCGTGGGCCCCGGCGCTGCAGCATCACATGGCTCTGTCCGGTAAAACCAGAACACGAGACACAGACATACAGCAAAGTGTTCATGACAGAAACAGGATTCAAAAGTGTTTGTCGGAGTGCTTTAGACGGAGCTGGTTACCTTGGCGACAACCTCTGGGTTTCCCGGCAGTTTGTCTCCATGGAGATGTCACTTTGCTTGTAATGTTCCACAGCCGTGATTCACCACCGTTTTTACTTGAAGCTCAGTCCAAATCGGCCTCAACGTTTCATGTGACCAAGATGAAGTCTAAAGAGTATTTCAGTTCAGCTCCACGTGCAGCGCCGCGTTCGGTCTGTTCAGCTCCACGTGCAGGCGCGTGTCTGTCGCTTCGGCTCCACGTGCAGCGCCGCGTTCGGTCTCGTTCGGCTCCACGTGCAGCGCCGCGTTCGGTCTGTTCGGCTCCACGTGCAGCGCCGCGTTCGGTCTGTTCGGCTCCACGTGCAGCGCCGCGTTCCGGTCTGTTCGGCTCCACGTGCAGCGCCGCGTTCGGTCTGTTCGGCTCCACGTGCAGCGCCGCGTTCGGTCTGTTCGGCTCCACGTGCAGCGCCGCGTTCGGTCTGTTCGCTCACGTGCAGCTCCACGTGCAGCGCCGCGTTCGGTTCGTTCGGCTCCACGTGCAGCGCCGCGTTCGGTCTGTTCGGCCACGTGCAGCGCCGCGTTCGGTCTGTTCAGCTCCACGTGCAGCGCCGCGTTCGGTCTGTTCGGCTCACGTGCAGCGCCGCGTTCGGTCTGTTCGGCTCTCCACGTGCAGCGCCGCGTTCGGTCTGTTCGGCTCCACGTGCAGCGCCGCGTTCGGTCTGTTCGGCTCCACGTGCAGCGCCGCGTTCGGTCTGTTCAGCTCCACGTGCAGCGCCGCGTTCGGTCTTATTTCAACAGAACAGGAAACAGACGCCACACGCACACTTTCCAGCGTCACATTTAGGCCAAAATGTCCTGACCGTCCCAACTCCACACTGAGCTTTGGCGCCATCGACTGGCGGCAGAGGGAATGACAGAAATGTAAGGCCTTCTCTTCCTGGTCTGAGCTGTGATGAACGTTCAGAGCCGAGAAAAGGACTTTAAAACACACGGCGTTAAAAGCAACAAGAAATCTACAAAAACATCTCGCTCGGATCTAAAAGCCACGTGTTTGACCCGTCAGAGACTTCGATGGGACAAGTTTGTGGGTCAAATCCCAAACTAATAATGAGACGGACAAACGCACATGTGACTCAAACGCACTCAACACATTTATACTTCAGATTTGACTCAACATTTGGCCTCTTTGTGTAAAGTTTATAATTGTACTTCCTGGTTGGACACGAGCACAAATATGACACAGGCAGAGGTCCTTCCACCGCTGTTCCCTAGCAACCAGACTGTAAACAAGAGCCCACATCCACATAAACGACACACAATAACACCAGAGAACACCTTTAATTAGTCCAACGACAGTTTAAAGTTTAAACTGTCAGTTAGTGTGTCAGTTAAGTGTCACACGCTGATGACATCACAGAGGGACGCAGCTCCACTTCCTGTCATTTTAAACTCTTTTGACTTTAACGTTTCTTCACTGGAAAGGTTCCACAGTGCATCTTTAATGAAGCCCCTCCTCTTTCCTCTGGTGTCTTTCAGGTGTGAGTGGATTGGTGCAGATTTACGACACGTCGCTCTGGGGGGCGGAGCTTCAGCCCGCACGCGCCCAGTTCGAACACAAAGGTCACGCGGTCTCGTCTCCCTCTGACATCATCACCACTGGTCACGCCTGGCACCCCGAGCGGCCGCGAACGCTGCTGTCGGCCGCGAGCGACGCCTCTGTGCACGTGTGGGACTGGAACGACCAATCGGAGACGAGAGAGTGAGGACGGCCCAATCAGAGACGAGAGAGAGAAGGACGGCCCAATCAGAGACGAGAGAGAGAAGGGCCGAACCAGGTCTAAACCAGGACTACGATCAGACCCAGAGACAGAATTAAACCAGTAAACATGATGTTATTCCCATGTTTTAATCCCTGAACGATGAGTCACGGGCCGGATGGAAGCGCTCAGAGGGCCCGATTTGGCCCCCGGGCCTTGTGTCGATGAACGCGTTAATCTCTGACCCTGGCGCTCCATGAACGCGTTAATCTCTGACCCTGGCGCTCCATGAACGCTTTAATCTCTGACCCTGGCGCTCCACGAAGTCGTTATCTCTGACCTCGCGCGCTTCTGACAAATCGCTTTAATCTCTGAACCCTGGCGCTCATGGAGAGCCGTTATTTCTGGACCTGGCGCTTGCCACGAACGTCGTTAGATTCTCTGACCCTGTAGCGCTCGACATAACGGTTTAATCTCGACGCCTGGCAGCTCTGAACGCGTTAATCTCTGACGCCTGGCGCTTGACGAAGCGTAATCCTTGACCCTGGGTTGAACGTTATCCTGAACCTGGTGCTCCATGAACGCGTTGTATATCCTTGACCTGGCTCGACGATTTAATCGCCCTGTCATGAACGCGTTTAATCCTCCTGGCATACCTCTGTGCTGTGCGTCCAATGAACAGCGCTGTAATTCTTGACACCTAGGCGGACTCTGAGCGAAAGTCGCTTTTGAATACTCTGACCCTGGCGCTCGCGTAACGCCTTTTAGATCTTGACGCTGGCGCTCTATTCAGTGAACCGACTTAATCTCTGAACTCTGGCGGCTCTCATGAACGTCGTTACATCTCTGTCCTGGCGCTCCCGACAAACGGCGTTAATATCTCTGATCTCTGACCTGGCGCTCGACGAACCTTTAACTCTCTGGACTGGCGCTCCATGAACGCGTTAATCTCTGACCCTTGGGCTCCATGAACGCGTTAATCTTCTGACCCTGGCGCTCGACGAACGCTTTAATCTCTGACCCTGGCGCTCCATGAACGCGTTAATCTCTGACCCTGGCGCTCCATGAACGCGTTAATCTCTGACCTCTGGAAACAGCTGACAAACGCTTCGGGACAAAAGCTTTTTCCACGAGGAGTTTATGTTCAGATTTAGTACAAACTGAAACAAACACAAAATGATCTCTGCGATTCTGTCTTCATCTTCATCATCCTCCTCATCATCAGAAAACCTTTTCCAAAATCTGTACAAATAAATGCAAAGTCTTATATACACATTAGTTTTTACAAAGATGAAAGAAAAACGTTCTAAACTAAACATTCCCTTCGTTCCCAAGTTTCTTTATATAAATATTTAAATTTTAATTTCTGTGGGAAAAATCATGATTTTGTAGAAAAGTAGAATAAATATTAGATGCAGTTTGTTTTCCAAGTTCAATATGAAATGCCTCGTTCAGGGGAAATGCACGCCGCCGTGTCACATGTTCGTTCCTGTCATTTCAACAGAACCTTGAATCGTGTTTGGGACAAAAGTTACAAAAATACAGTAAAAAAGTGTTGATTTCGTCTTCGTTTTCATCCGTTTGAAGATTTTTTCTGGATTTGACTGAAAAACAAACTAAACTCTGGAATAACTTGATGTAAAAATGGAGTTTAGTCGATTGTTAGTGTCTGATTTGTCGACGCAGTCACAGTTAATAAGGTCTATTATTATTATTATTATTATTATTATTATTAAAACATCTAGATTGAAAGTGTTTAACGCAAAAGACAAACGACTTTTGCAGAAAAACTTCACACAAAGTGTTAGAGTTGGAAGCAGAGCGATATTAAGCCGTTTAGAGCCGTCATTTCTGCTGAACATCGACTTCTAAACACGTAGAAAGTGTCAGACTTCTACACTGTATTTATGAAGTGTGTTTGAGTCCGTTTAGTTCCAGAAATGATTTTAAAAACATTTTCTTGACCAAGTCACGTTTTAAAAAGCACAAACTTGAGCCTTTTAAACTTCTGATCAAAGCTGAAGTTTGGACAGATTTGTTGTGTTTCCTTTGAGACGGCGCTGAAGTTCAGACAGTTCTTTCCAAAGCTCCAGAGTGTGAGCCGGGGGGAACGCGGGGGGAACGCGGCCGGCTCCAAAAAGCCCATGTTACGGCGTGAAGAGAAAAAATAAAAACTTTTAATTTAATTGACGTTTTTTTTTTTTTACCCTCGAATTTCATTAAAAAAAAAACATAAATTCAGTGGAAGTTAGAAAAAAAAACTAAGATTTTTGCTTATTTGAAAGCAAAAAAATATTAAAATCGGACTGTAATTTCATGTGTTAATTTCATAATATTCAGTTTTTTAGTTGAAATTTTTTTTAAAAGGCTCAAAAGTCCAAACAGAAAACCAGGTCTGAACCGCGTTTCTCTAAATCAAACCCACAATTCCAAGTTACAAATCTGTTCAAGTTCCAAGTTTTTTGCTTGTGAATTTTTTTTTTAATGCTACGATTCCAAGTGGAAAGTGGGTTCGGTCGGACCCACTGAAGTCCAACCGCAAAGCGCCGTAGGAACGTTTTTACAGTTTTTGTTTTCACTGGAGAAATTAAAAACTAAAACGCCACCAAAAAGAGGTTACATTTGACCAATAATTGCCCAACTGTCAGTCACATGGTAAACCTGTGCACAGCTTTAAAGTCTGTTTTGACTGTTTATAGTTTCAGCTGGTGAAAAATCATGAAATAAAACCGAAAACAAAGAATGCCGTGATTCGAAGCAGAAACAGGGTTCAATACAGACACGTCCCTGGATTCAGTGGAAGACGCATTATAAACCTCTGCACATCTCTGACCTCCTAAAGCCCAAATCTCTAAAGCCCAAAGTCTCTAAAGCCCAAAGTCTCTAAAGCCCAAAGTCTCTAAAGCCCAAAGTCTCTAAAGCCCAAAGTCTCTAAAGTTTCCGCTGGTGAAAAAATATTCGACGCGTTTTAAAATCCAAAAAAGGGAGTTACATTTCGTCTCGTTTGAACCCGCTGAAGTTTTTGGTACTTTCAGTTTCCGCCGGCGAGAGTCACATCCGACCCTCCGCTCTGACCCCGCCCCCCGCCGCGCTCTAGTCGCTGCTGTCGTCGTCGTCGTCCGACACGGCGCAGCTGTTGTTGTTGAACTGGTCGTGCCGCGCCGCGCTGCCGTTTCCCGCCGTCAGCACGTCGTAGCAGAAGTCGCACACTCGGACGGGCCGCGACGACTGGCTGGGCAGCAGGTGGCGCTTCTCGGAGCACGGGCCGCACACCACGAAGCCGCACTTCCTGCAGTGGTGGCGGCGGTTGACGGTGGTGAACTTGGCCTTCTGGCAGCGCATGCAGATGGAGGCCTCGGAGTCGGGCACCCACACGGCCGCGTGTTCGCCCGTCGGCGCTTTCCCGCTCTTCTGCAGAAGGTCACCCACGCACTTCCCGATGTGGTTCATCCACTCGGACTTCTCGGTGGCGGTGGCGGCGAACACGGTGAAGGACTTGGTGGGCGTTTTGATGAGCCAGCCGTTCCTCAGGTCGTACTCGGTGTTGTCGGGCGCCGTGTCGATGGTCACCGACTCCAGCGGGATGATGTGCTGCTTGTTGTACTTCTTCTTCTGGATGACGATGTTGCCGTAGACCAGGATGTCGTTGAAGAGGAAGAACTGGCGCAGTTTGGGTTTCTTGCGGCACAGTTTGGTCAGGATGCCCTCGCCGATGAGCACGCGCCCGGGGATGGCTAACGGCTGACCCGCGGCGCCGAAGCAGCTCTCCACCAGCGTGATGCGTTTGGAGTTGGCCTCGCTGTTCGCCAAACGGTCCACCATCTTCACCGCCTGGAACGGAAAGCATTTAGTCGTTAGTCTTTTCTACTCACGAGACGAGCCGCACGAGCAGCACGAGCAGCACGAGCCGCTCGAGCCGCTCGAGCCGCTCTGGGTCCAAGTGCAGAGGTCTAAGCGACAGGGTTTTCACACAGGGACATTATTAAATATCCTGCAGAGGTCAAAGGGTAAGAACAGTCCTCATAAACCCCGTGTGTGTAAATGAGGCGAATCCTTCAGAGCCCGGCCGACCAAAGCCCGGACCGGACCGACCACAGCCCGGACCGGACCGGACCACAGCCCGGACGGACCGCTCAGGCTTTTACAGCTGATTTGGAACATAACGACAGAGGAAGCAGAGGGAAACCACAAAAACTAACCCGGGACCGGTCTGTCCGAGTCCAGTTTACTGGAGCGGTCTTATTCCTTTAGTAAACTCAGACGTGTTCATGTCAAGTGTGACTGCGTCTGACCGTTTGAGCTCGTCAAGTGAAAAATCTGTAATTATGAGTCATTAAAACGCTCAGACTCAAACCAGGTCCGAACCCGTCTGAGCCCGGTCTGAGCCAGAGCAGAGCCCGGTCTGAACCCAGTTCTCGTGTTAAGCAGAGGCCAGAGTAAATGAGCTCCATCACAATGTAATGACTATAATGAGAGTAATGAGTCAGGAGAGTACCAAATGAAAGTATATTTAAATACAGGAGGAGAGGAGTTTTTACAGCGCCTTTAAAAGGTTTGTGAACAAAAACATGTTAAATTCTGAGGGGGGCGTGGCTAAAGCTAGCTGTCACAGGAGCGTTTGAACCTCTCTTAATGGATCGCTTGGATCTGGATGGTGTTAGACCAGACCAGGGGGCCGCACTTAGATCGAGCAGTAGATTCATGACTTCATAGCAACATGAAGCAGCTGTGACCACGCCCATTCACACAGACCATTGAAAATACAAACAACTAGACTACAGATTAGAAGGCGGAGCCTCACTTGTGAAGCTCTTAACTATACAAGTTATTATAATAAGACAAGCTCCATGGTAACGCTGGGGGAGGGGCTTGAGATGTCCTCTGACCCCTCCTCCGCTGGCTCCTCCTCGGCTTGACTCTCACTCCCCCCTCCCTCCCTCTCCCTTGTGTGTGCGCGTGCGCATGTGCAGCTAACTGCGGTGAAACATAAGCCTCATTTCTGCTCCCGTCCGCGCTCGTCCCGTGTGACGTTCGTCCTCGTCCTGTTAATTGGCCCGTTCGGCTCCACAGAAGAATCCACATGGGACAAACAGACATGAACATATGGAGCGCTGAACACGTGGAGGACGTGATGGATCATCTGACCACGACGTGCCTCCAGAACATCAGCAGCATCGAGCCTTGGCCAAAGCGGGCCAAAGCAGGTCCAGGATGTGGTCCTCCTGAATGCAGCAGATCTCTGGAATGACAGTCTTATCTCTTCCTCTTCCTCTTCCTCGAACACCACAAAAACCAGAGCAGTGAGACATTTGGTGGTGAATTCGATTACTATTGCGTTTCCTCGATTACTCGTTTAATTTGCATATTCCATGAGACAGGAGACTCTGCAGCTTCTTCCCTAGGAGCTCGTTCTGCTCAGACCTGAGCGCAACGAGTTTAGTGTGTGAAAGAGTTCTGAGCCCCCACGACCCCGTGCTCCCCACACAACAGACCACAAACCCTGGGTCACCGGGCCCCCCCCCCAACATAAACCCCTGGTCACCGGGCCCCCCCCCCCCAACATAAACCCCTGGGTCACCGGCCCCCCCCCCACACATAAACCCCTGGGTCACCGGGCCCCCCCCCAACATAAACCCTGGGTCACGGGCCCCCCCCCCCAACATAAACCCCTGGGTCAACCGGGCCTCCCCCCCAACATAAACCCCTGGGTCACCGGGCCCCCCCCACATAAACCTGGTCACCGGGCCCCCCCCCAACATAAACCCCTGGGTCACCGGGCCCCCAACATAACTGTTTACAAACAATTTGTCATCTTCAGTGACGTGACATAAATTCTAATTCATTCATTCATTCATACGTCTGTGAGTGAATGAGTCCTTTATGTTCTTTATATAAAACAGTTTGGACTGAAGTAGATGTGCTTTAGAGACAAACTCATGTGACATGAGGAAAATGTGTCATTTTAATATTTGTTCATTCTGAACTCTAAATCACGTTTTAAATAAACGTTAATCTACTTTTAAAGGGTTTACGGAATGTGCTCAAAAATGACCGATTAATCGAAGAAAAGAATTGACAGATTACTCCATGGCTCAAACCATGGGCCGCTGCGGCCGAGTTAGGACCACCGATGGAGTTTAAAATGACACTTTGTCCATGTTTCTTTGGAGCTTCTCAAAGTGTTTCACTGCCAACAGAGAAACAGGAGAGAAAGTGTCTCCAAGGCGAGTCCACGAGCAGAAGTCACAACTGCTTCAGTCTGGGCCCGGGGGAGGGGAGGGGGGCCCCCCGTCCCCTGCCCCCAGGCCTGGTCTGTGTGTCTCTGGTTCTCGGGATGTGATGGTGAATAATCAGTTCCTCTTGTGGTCACAAAAAACATGACTTTATTTGTTTGTGGTTTCACTTTTACAACATTTAAATAAAGTCATAAACCACAAACTACTTAATACCATCATAAATATGAAGATCATCTGTGGGTCAGGATTCTGATGAAAACCTGAGGGTCACGCACGCTTCTGCTTCATTTATTCACCTGTATTTAAGATGGAAATATGAGATGGAGCTCAGATGTAGTTCTCCTTTAGGCTTATGAGCAGCTCCAGAACCAGAACAACCCAGGGTGAAGGCCACTAGGAGGGTCTCAGCGGACAGACGGGGTCCCCGGCAGGACAGACGGGTCCTCGGCGGGACAGACGGGTCCCCGCAGGACAGACGGGGTCCTCGGCGGACAGACGGGTCCCGCAGGACAGGTCACTTTGTTTGGGACCAAAGTCAATATCAAAGTAAATAACTGCAAAAATCAAACCAAAAACAGGTTTGGAGTCGGACACTCTCTCGATACTCGAAACTATAACTCATTTCAAAAAGTATTTCAACAACAGTATTTCATTCATGTTTCCACAAGGTCGTTCTAGAACTGTTCAGGAAAAATCTAATTGTGTCATAGATCAAGAGTCCTCACAGTTCACCTCAGGACTCGCGCCGCTCCTCACAGTTCAACCTCTCAGACTCGCCGCCGCCTCTCACAGTTCCACTCTAGACTCGCCGCCGCCTCCTCACAGTTCACCTCTCAGACTCGCCGCCGCCTCCTCACAGTTCACCTCTCAGACTCGCGCGCCGCCGTCCTCACAGTTCACCTCTCAGACTCGCCGCCGCGCTCCTCACAGC
>BJKM01001076.1:20000-30000 GCA_015082035.1 Chaenogobius annularis | reverse complement strand
GTCCACAAACGCGTCTCGATCGCTCCGAGCAGCAGAGCGGGGGGCGGGCGACTGGGAAGGGCGAGGCTTTTGCCCGGCGAGACGAGGGTGAAAGTGGCGCCGGGGCGAGCGTGGCGGGCCGAGGTGAACATCTAACGTTTGTCCAAAAGCATCCCATGAAGAGAGGTTGGAACGCGGCGTAGAGAATTTGCAGAGAAGTCAAAGAAATGGGGCAAAACCGTTCCTGCGCACACTATTGTTAGCCACGCCCCTCAAACACACAAACTTAACGTCTTTCCTTCTTTCTCTTTCTTCCTTTCTTTACTTGTCTGTTGTTAAGCCCGATCATGTGTTCTTGCGTCTTGTTTTGCAGCGTCTTTAAAACTTTGCGTCTTTTCATTTGGACTCATTTATTTATTTACAAATTTGAACCTGAAAACAACAAATCCCAGACGTCCTTTTTGTATCAGCCTTGTTTTGGTTACTGTGACCTCTGACCTCTATTGTAAACGTGACTCAGCAGTTTCCTGTCACATGACCCCCCCAGCTCTTTACCCACGATAGATCAGGACAGCTGTCAATCATCCGGAGGGACTGGCGAACATGTGACCCGACACAAACTCAGAGGCTACTGGTTTAGTCCTGGTTTAGTCCTTGTTTAGTCCTGGTTTAGTCCTGGTTTAGTCCTGGTTTAGTCCTTGTTTAGTCCTGGTTTAGTCCTGTTTTGGTCCTGGTTTAACTCTGGTTTAGACCTGGTTTAGACCTGGTTTAGTTCTGGTTTAGCTCTGGTTTAGACCTGGTTTAGACCTGGTTTAGCCCTAGTTTAGCTCTGGTTTACACCTGGTTTAGTCCTGGTTCAGAACTGGTTTAGACCTGGTTTAGCCCTGGTTTAGTTCCTGGTTTTAACTCTGGTTTTAGCTCCTGGTTTAGACTGGTTTAGACTGGTTTTAGTCCTGGTTTAGTCCTTGTTTAGTCCTGGTTTAGTCCTGGTTTAGTCCTGGTTTAACACCTGGTTTAGACTCTGGTTTAGACCTGGTTTAGTTCTGGTTTAGCTCTGGTTTAGACCTGGTTTAGACCTGGTTTAGCCCTAGTTTAGCTCTGGTTTACACCTGGTTTAGTCCTGGTTCAGACCTGGTTTAGACCTGGTTTAGCCCTGGTTTAGTCCTGGTTTAGACCTGGTTTAGCTCTGTTTAGACCTGATTTAGTCCTGGTTTAGACCTGGCTTAGACCTGGTTTTGACCTGGTTTTGACCTGTTTAGCTCTGTTTAGACCCTTTATCGCTGGTTTAGTCCTGGTTTAGTCCTGGTTCAGACCTGGTTTAGACCTGGTTTAGCCCTGGTTTAGTCCTGGTTTAGACCTGGTTTAGCTCTGGTTTAGACTGATTTAGTCTTGTTTAGACCTGGCTTAGACCTGGTTTTGACCTGGTTTTGGACCTGTTTTAGCTCTGGTTTAGACCGGCTTTAGTCCTGCTTTAGTCCTGGTTCAGGCCTGGTTTAGGCCTAGTTTAGACCTGGTTTAGTCCTGGTTAAGACCTGGTTTAGCCCTAGTTTGCTCTGGTTTAGACCTGGTTTAGCCCTGGTTTAGACCTGGTTTAGACCTGCTTTAGTCCTGGTTTAGTCCTAGTTTAGACCTGGTTTAGTCCGGGTTTAGTCCTGGTTCAGACCTGGTTCAGACTGGTTTAGCCCTGGTTTAGTCCTGGTTTAGACCTGGTTTAGTCCTGGTTTAGTCCTGGTTTAGACCTGGTTTAGTCCGGGTTTAGTCCTGTTATCCTGGTTTAGCCCTGGTTTAGCCCTGGTTTAGACCTGGTTTAGTCCTGGTTTAGCCCTGGTTTAGCCCTGTTTAGACTGGTTTAGTCGGTTTAGTCCTGGTTCAGACCTGGTTTAGACCTGTTTAGTCCTGGTTTAGACCTGGTTTAGACCAGGTTTAGACCAGGTTTAGCCCTAGTGTAGCTCTGGTTTAGACCCGCTTTAGACCTGGTTTAGACCTGGTTTAGACCTGGCTTAGACCTGGTTTAGACAGGTTTAGCCCTAGTGTAGCTCTGGTTTAGACCCGCTTTAGACCTGGTTTAGACCTGGTTTAGACTGGTTTAGACCTGATTTAGCCCTGTTTAGCCCTGTTTAGACCTGGTTTAGACCTGGTTTAGCCTGGTTTAGCCCTGGTTTGGACCTGGTTTAGGCCCTAGTTTAGACCTGGTTTAGTCTGGTTAAGACCTGGTTTAGCCTGTTTTAGCCTGGTTTAGCCTGGGTTTAGACCTGGTTTAGACCTGGTTTAAGCCCTGGTTTCTGGTTTAGCCCTGGTTTAGCCTGGTTTAGCGGTTTCGCCTGGTTTAGCCTGGTTTAGCCTGGTTTAGACCGTGGTTTAGCCCTGGTTTAGCCCTGGTTTAGCCCTGGTTTAGCCCTGGTTTAGCCCTGGTTTAGTCCTGGTTTAGACCTGGTTTAGTCCTGGTTTAGACCTGGTTTAGTCCTGGTTTAGTCCTGATTTAGTCCTGGTTTAGTCCTGATTTAGACCTGGTTCAGTCCTGGTTTGGACCTGGTTTGGACCTGGTTTAGACCTGACCTGTTCAGTCCTGATTTAGACCTGGTTCAGTCCTGGGTTTGGACCTGGTTTAGACCTGGTTCAGTCCTGGTTTAGCTCTGGTTTAGACCTGGTTCAGTCCTGGTTTAGCTCTGGTTTAGACCTGGTTCAGTCCTGGTTTAGCTCTGGTTTAGACCTGGTTCAGTCCTGGTTTAGCTCTGGTTTAGACCTGGTTTAGTCTGTCCTGTTTGTCCTGTTTAGCTCTGGTTTAGACCTGGTTTAGTCCTGGTTTAGCTCTGGTTTAGACCTGGTTTAGGGTACTGGACACTGCACTGACCGGGGACTCCGTTGTTCTACTGGGGGACTTCAACGCCCACGTGGACAACGATAGTGACACGTGGACAGGAGCGATCGGGAAGAACGACCTCCCGATCAGAACCCGAGCGGTGTTCAGTTATTGGACTCCACGTTCAAGCACAAGGGTCCGTCAGCGCACGTGGCACCAGGAGGAGGAGCTCAAGTATTGTTCAGAGTGAGGGAAGGATGGCATATGAGATGGGCAGTTGGATCGGTGTGTCCGCGGCGGGCGTGTGCGGCGATGCGTCCGCGGCGGGCGTGTGCGGCGATGCGTCCGCGGCGGGCGTGTGCGGCGATGCGTGTGCGGCGATGCGGCCGCTGTCTCGGACTGTTGTGGTGAAGAAGAGTCCAAAGCTCTGGATTGACCTCAGTCCACGTTCTACTCTCACCTTTGGTCATGTGCTTTCACAACCCAAAGGGCAAGATCGAGGAAACAAGGTCGAAATGAGTTTCCTCCTCAGGGGGGCCGGTCCCTTAGAGATAGGGGGAGGAGATCGGAGTAGAGCCGCTGCTCCTCCATCTGCTGTGGAGCCTCCTGGACAGAGCCTCGCTGAGGAGGTGTTCATGTCCCACTGGGAAGACCCAGGACACACTGGAGGGACCATGTCTCTGTGTGGAGCTAGAGGAAGTGTCTGGGGTGAGGTCCCAGGCGCGGCGCTGCGATGGCGCTGCGATGGCGCTTCGGTCCCGTTTACACATCGTTTTCTTTTAAGACAATTCACTTGTGATTTTGCAGATCTCAAAAGCGACAACAGTAAGATTATATATAATGCTGTAATAATCCAAAATGATGAGAAATTATGGCTGTTGCCATGGCAATTTTGTGTTTGTATTTATGTCTCCATGAGCTGTGAAAGCTGAATATGAAGTCTCTTTGAGTGTGTTTCTGTGTGAACTCCGAATGTGAACAAAACGGATCAAATATGAATCACAGCGAATAAAAGCATCGCATCGACTTAAACCAACTAAACCAGGACTAAACCAGGACTAAACCAGGACTAAACCAGGACTAAACCAGGACTAAACAGGACTAAACCAGGACTAAACCAGGACTAAACCTAAACCGGGACTAAACCAGGACTAAACAGGACAGGACTAAACCGGGACTCGTATGTGAGTCTTTCTCTCAGATAGGGGCCAACAGACTACAAACCAGGAACTAAAACCAGACTAAACGGGGACTTAACACCAGGACTAAAACAGGGACCAAACCGGGACCTAAACCGGGACTAAAAATCCAGGAACAAAACCAGGTACTTAAACCAGGACTAACCCAGGTACTAACCAGAACTAAACCACCGAACTAAAATCCGTTTGGACTAAACCGGGACCACGTATGGGCACTAAAAACCCAATGGCTGTTCTTCGCGTACTCCAGGGCCAAAACCAGAGACTAAAAACCAGAACTAATACCAGGACTAACCAGGACTAAAACAGGACTATAAACCGGGACTAAAACCGGGGGACTAACCAGAACTAAAACAGGATAAAACCATGACTAAACCAGGACTAAGAACCAGAACGTAAACAGAACTAAACCCGGACTCCAACGAATCGAACAAACCGGGACTAAACCAGCAACTAAACGAGAACTAAACCAAAGGACAAAAGCCAAAACTTTAAACCGGCGACTAAACCCAGGTCAAACAGGGACTAAACCGGTATCTAACCAGGGGGACTATAATCCAGGACTATAAACCGGGACTAAACGGGACAAGACCAGGACTAAACCAGGACTGAAAGCAGCAACCTAATACCAGAATCTAAACCAGGACTAAACCAGAACTAAACCGGATGGGGAACTAACACCAGGACTAAACCAGGACTAAACAAGACTAAAACCTAAAGACTAAACCAGGAATAAACCAGGACTAAACCGAACTAACAGGACTAAACCAAACTCAAACCGGCATAACCGGAGACTAAACCAGGACTAAACCCAGGAACTAAACCAGGACTAAACCGAACTCAAACCAGGACTAAACAAACAGAACTAAACCAGGACACAAACCCAGGACTAAAACCGAGTAACTAAAAACCAACACCTAAAACCAGGACTAAAAACGAGGACTAAACCAACAAGACTAAACCAGGACTACCAGGACTAAAAAACCAAGAAACTAACCTAGAACTAAGACCAGGACTAAACCTAAACCAGAACTAAACAGGACTAAACCTGAACTAAACCAGAACTAGACCTCAGGACCAAAACCAGAACGCAAACCAGGGGACTAAACAGTCTCCTCAGGTTTCAGGTCACCTGGTATAAACGTCTGGTTTAGTCCTGGTTCAGAACAAGAACCTGTGGTTATCTGTGCTCTCCTCGTGGTAGATCTCCACTCGGCTCGGAATCCGGAGAGTGTAGATGAGGAGAGTAAGTAGAATGAAGTGTGTGCCTGGGTGCACTTGGTGTCCCCGTCGCTGCTCCTCGGTCCGCAAATCCACATCTACAGCTCGCACACCTCCTTAAGAGGCCCACTTCGGACGCGGTATCAGAGGCAGAGACGAAGAGGAACCGAGCCGAGGTGCCAGAGGAGGACCCAGGGAAGAGGAGAGAAGAGACGCTTTACAAGAGATGAGACAGAGAGAGACACAGGATGGAGACAAGAGGAAGAGACAGAGGAGAGGACAGAGTAGGAGAGACAGAAGATGATCAAGAGGAGAGAACAAGAGGGAGAGAAGAAAGGAAGAAGACAGGAAAGGAGAGTATCAGGAGAGGAGAGACTGGCAAGAAAGAGGGACTATAGTAGTGAGAAAGATAGAGGAGAGACAAGATGAGGAGAAGGAGGAGAGACACAAGAGGAAGAAGAGGAGAGAACAGTGAGAGACAAGAAGAGAAGAGGAGAGACAAGAGAGAGACAAGAGAGAGACAAGAGGAGAGAAGAGGAAGACAATAGGAAGAGAAGAGGAGAGACAAAGGAGAGACAAAGGAAGAAAAGACAAGAGAGACAAGAAGAGAAGAGGAGAGTACAAGCACGGAGAGACAAGAAGTGAGAGACAAGTAGGTAGAGACAGAGAGAGAGAGAGGATGAGACAAGAGGATAAGAAGAGGTAGAAGAAAATAGGAGAGACAAGTAGGAGAAAAGAGATGTGAGCAGAGAGGAAAGACAGAGAGACAAGAGAGAGACATTAGAGAGAGACAAGAGAAGATAGTTAGAGAGAGGAGAGACAAGAGAAGAGAAGACCTAGGAGAGACAAGAGGAGGAGAAGGACGGAGCATCTCTTCTGGAGTTAAAAGGACGGTACGACTCTGTTTAAAAGGACCAGTGTCTCTTAGTACATTCCAAGTGAGTATCATTCATAGATTGTTTGAACTAAAGTGTGCGAGAGGAGAGCGACATTCAGTTGGGTTACCAAATGTGCTTTTCATAAACGTCTCGAGCGATATTCTGCATTTTAGTGTTTTCAAAGCAACTCACGTTTTATATCCACGTCAAGTTTTTTATTTGATATGTAATGTGAAATGAAATGAAACTGGTTTAAGGACATCGTACGAGCCACGTCTGATTGTTTCACGGCCCCGGTTCAGTTTGAGCAAATCCGTAGGTTTTGACCCAAAAAACCTCAAAAAAAGAACCAAAAAGAACCAAAAAGAACCAAAAAGAACCACAAAAAAGAACCAAAACGAAAGCCAGAAGTGCAGAATGAACTCTTTGTTTGTCGTTCACTTGTTCGGCCGTTGTATTTTTTCTAATCCAGTTTTTTCCCTTTTTCCGACCCCGCATACAATGAGTAAATGTCTTGTCGTGAATGTGTCTGCTGAAAGGCGAACGGGCTTTTAGAAACACGAGAGGAGCTTTGGGCGAGAAACCAGCCTTGAAATGTCGTAGAGGTGAACACAGGGGTCTAAAATCCCCAACTGAGGTGGACTTAACTTTAGGGCGTTTCCGGGATAACTTGAACGTTACTTTACGTGGTGGATGAGTGTTGAAAGTCCCGTTCGTTTTTGGCAAGAACGTCCGTTCGAGTTGTGTTTTCCTGATCGTTGTCGTTCCTTTCATCTCTGAACAAAACATCGACTGTAAGAATAATAATAATAATAATAATAATAAACCAATAATAATAATAATAATAATAATAATAAATAATAATAATAATAATAATAAATATAGTAGTAAACATGGTACATAATAATTAATGATAATAATTAACAATAATAATAAATAATAATAATGATAATAAATAATAAACCAGGTCTAGAACAGGTCTCAAAAACCAGAAGAGCTGAAAATGACCCAAGGTCTAAACCAGAAGTAACCACCAGGACTCAATCAACAGCACTAAACCAGGAACTAAACCAGGTCTAAACCAGGACTAAACCAGGACCAAACCATGTCCAAACCAGGACTAAACCAGGGCTAAACCAGGATCTCTAAACCAGGACTCGTCCAACCAGGTCTAAACCAGGCGTGCCCGCCTAAACCAGGACCAAACCATGTCTAAACCAGGACTAAACCAGGACTAAACCAGGTCTAAACCAGGACATAATAAACCAGGCCACCAAACCATGTCTAAACCAGACTAAACCAGGACCAAACCAGGACTAAACCAGGACCAAACCATGTATAAACCAGGACTAAACCAAACCATGTATAAACCAGGACTAAACCAGGGCTAAACCAGGACTAAGTGACTATGGGGAGAAAGAGCGCGAGAGAGAGAGGTTTGTCAGAGTGTTTCTGATGTTCAGTGTAATGAAGCAAAGAGACAGAACCTCAGAGCGAGAAGTAGAGTAGTAGTAGTAGTAGTAGTAGTAGTAGTAGTAGTAGTAGTAGTAGTAGCAGAGCAGGAGTAAAAGTAGCAGTTTGCAGCAGTAGCAGTAGCAGTAAGCAGTAGTAAGTAGTAGCAGTAGTAGTTAGTAGCAGCCAGCCGTTAGAGAGTCGGTAGTGCATAGCAGTAGCGTGGTCGCAGTGCAGTAGATCGTGATGATAGAGTGTGTGCGCGTGTATAGAGCAGAAGCAGTAGCAAGTAGTAGTAGCAGCAGTAGCGTAGCGTAGATAGTGCAGGTATTATAGTAGTAGCAGCAGTAGCGTGGTAGTAGTGCGCAGTAGCAGTAGAGTAAGTAGTAGCAGTATAGTAGTAGTAGTAGTAGTGCAGTCGCGCAGTAGCAGTAGCAGTAGTAGTAGCAGTAGCAGTAGTAGTAGCATAGTATAGTAGTAGTGCAGTAACAGTAGTAGTAAGTAGTAGTAGCAGTAGCAAAGCAGTAGCAGTATGCGTTAGGTAGTAGAGTAGCAGCAGTAAGCAGTAGCAGTAGTAAGTAGCATAGCACAGTAGCAGTAGCAGTAGCAGTAGTAGTTAGTGCAGTAGCGAGTAGCAAGCATAGCAAGTAAGCAGTAGTAGCAAGTAGCAGTAGCAGTAGCAAGTAGAGTAGTAGGCAGTAGCAGTAGCAGCAGTTAGCAGTAGCAGTAGCAGCAGTAGCAGTAGCGTAGTAGCAGTTAGCAGTAAGCAGTAGTAGTAGCAGTAGCAGCAGTAGCATAGTAGTAGTAGTAAGTAGGCAGTAGTAGTAGCAGCAGTAGCAGTAGCAAGTAGTAGTTAGTAGCAGTAGTAGCAGTAGCTAGATAGTAGGATAGCTAGCTAGTAGCACAGTAGCAGTAGAGTATAGTGAGCAGCAGTAGCCTAGTAGTCGTAGTAGTAGTAGCTAGTACAAGTAGTAGCAGTAGTAGTAGTAGTAGGTAGTAGTAGTAGTAGCAGTAACGCAGTAGCAGTAGAGTAGCAGTAGAGTAGTAGTCAGAGTAGTAGCAGTACGTAGTAGTAGTCAGTGAGTAGCTAGTAGTAAGTAGTAGCAGTAAGCCATAGCAGTAGTAGTAGACAGTAGCAGTAGTAGCAGTAGTAGTAGTAGTAGCAGTAGCAGTAGCTATAGTAAGAAGTCAGCAGTAGAGTAGTAGTAGTAGTAGCAAGTAGTGAGTAGTAGTAGTAGCAGTAGTAGTAGTAGTAGCAGTAGTAGTAGCGTAGTAGCAGTAAGTAGTAGTAGCAGGAGTAGCTAGTAGTATAGCAGTATAGCAGCAGTAGCTAGTCAGTAGCAGTAGCAGTAGATAGAGTAGTAGTAGAGTTAGCAGAGTAGCAGTAGTAGTAGCCGTGCAAGTAGTAGTAAGAGCAGTAGCAGTAGCAGTAGTAGTTTAGCAGTAGTAGAAGTAGGCAGTAGCTTAGTAGTAAAGCAGTAGCAGTAGTAAGTAAGCAGCAGTAAGCAGTAGCAGTTGTAGTAGTAGTAGCAGTAGCACAGTAGCAGTAGCAGTAGGTAGTAGCAGTAGCAGTACCAGCAGAAGCAGTAGCAGTAGTAGAGCAGCAGTAGCAAGTAGCAAGTAAGTAGTAGCAGTAGTAGTAGTAGGCAGCAGAAGCCAGTAGGCAGTAGTAGTAGCAGGCCAGTAGCAGTAGCAGTAGTAGTAGCAGTAGTAGTAAGTAGTAGCCAGAGTAGCAGTAGCAGTAGCGTAGTAGTAGCAGCAGTAGCAGTAGCAGTAGTAGTAGCAGTAGTAGTATAGTAAGTAGTAGTAGTAGTAGCAGTAGCCAGCAGTTAGCAGTACAGTAAGTAGTAGCAGTAGCAGTTTCAGTAGTAGTAGTAGCAGTAACAGTAGTAAGTAGTTAGTAGCAGTAGGCGCAGTAGCAGTAGGGTAGCAGTAGTAGTAGTAGTAAGCAGTAGCAGTAGTAGCAGTAGCCAGTAGTAGTAGTAGTAGCAGTAGTGTAGTAGTAGCAGGTAGCAGCAGTGCAGTAGCAGTAAGTAGTTTAGCAGTAAGTAGTAGTAGTAGCAGTAGTAGTAGCAGTAGTAGTAGTAGTAGTAGGCAGTAGTAGTAGCACGTAGCATAGCAGTAGTAAGTAGCAGTAAGCAAAGTAGCAGTAGCAGTTGTAGTAGCAGTAGGCAGTAGTAGTAGCAGCATAAGCAAGTAGCAGTAGTAGTATGTAGTAGCAGTAGCAGCAGTAGCAGTAGCAGTAGTAGTAGCAGTAGAAGTAGCAGCAGTAGCGTAGTAGTAGCAGGCAGTCAGCAGGTAGAGTAGTAGTGCAGTAGTAGTAGTAGTAGCAGTAAGGTAGCAGTAGTCGACCAGTAGTAGCAGTAGCAGCAGGTAGCAGTAGTAGTAGTAGCAGTAGCAGTAGTAGTAGCAGTATGTAAGGTAGTATAGCAGTAGGTAGCAGTAGTACAGTAGTAGTAGTAGTAAGCATG
>BJKM01001076.1:0-17500 GCA_015082035.1 Chaenogobius annularis | reverse complement strand
ATGTTGGATTTGAATCTTATTTTCTGATTTGTGATTTGGGGTTTGAATACTACAGAACCTGAAGTGAATGAATATAAACGAGTCCCGTTACACACAAAAACATCATGTCACATGTTTTATTCGTCCAATACGTTTTGACCTAGTGTACAACATGGTTGCTAGGAAACCGCTGTGGAATTTCCTCGTGTGATTTAAACTGGGATCAAATCTGCAAAATGTTTGGGCGTTTTAACACTTTCTCAAAGGTCCAATCTCAGAGAAAATGGACTTCAGAGCTCTAACCTTCTCACAGCGCTGTGGGGCCCCCGTGCGGCGCTGTGGGGCCCTGTGCAGCGCTGTGGGGCTCCGTGCGGCGCTGTGGGCCCCCGTGCGGCGCTGTGGGCCCCCGTGCGGCGCTGCGGGGCCCCGTGCGGCGCTGCGGGGCCCCGTGCGGCGCTGTGGGCCCCTGTGCGGCGCTGCTGGGCCCCCGTGCGGCGCTGCGGGGCTCCGTGCGGCGCTGTGGGGCTCAGTGCAGCGCTGCGGGGCCCTGTGCAGCGCTGCGGGGTTCCGTGCGGCGCTGTGGGCCCCTGTGCGGCGCTACGGGGCCCCCGTGCGGCGCGCTGGGCCCCTGTGCGGCGCTGCGGGGCCCCCGTGCGGCGCTGCGGGTCCCCCGTGCGGCGCTGCGGGGCCCCGTACATGGGCCCAGAGTGGTGTCTGGGTTGAGTCCTGCCGTCTTTAGCTGGAGAACAGTCTCTCTCCTTCCTCTCGGACGAGCAGATGAACGGTCACTCACCAGGATGAGTCAGCCCGGTGGCTTCAGCCCCGCCTCCAGGAAGCACTCCTGTAACACGCCCCAAAAAGGAAATGTACAAATTACATCTTTAATTAGAAATAAAGTGATTAAAAGCAAAGTCTTTGTTTAACTGCAGCCACAAACAGCAGACATTGAGTGGCACATTATAACGCACATGTGCCCTTTGTCATGGGGTAGTTTAAGCCCTGGTCAGAGGCTCTGGGGGGGCTCTGTTTACTACGGCTGATGCACTGTGGGTAATAAGAGAGAGAGGCACGTGAGCGGCCGGGCGAGCGAGGGGTCAGAGGTCAGAAGCTAACGCGACGTAATGCTAAACACAGATCTGACCTGACAGAAGCTGGACTGTAAACCCGGATCTGACGAAGACGAGATGGGGGTTTCCAGGACTAGAGCGGGTCTGAACCAGGTCTAAACCAGGTCTAAACCAGGTCTAACCAGGGTCTGGACCAGGTCTAAAACTAGACCGGGTCTAACCAGGTCTAAACCAGACCAGGTAACCAGGTCTAAACCAGGTAAACCAGGACTAAACCAGTCTAACCAGTCTAAACCAGGTCTAAACCAGGTCTGAACCAGGTCTAAACCAGGACTAGACCGGGTCTGACCAGGTTCTAAACCAGGCTAAACCAGGACGTAGCCGGGTCTGGACCAGTCTGAAACCAGTTCTAAACCAGGTCTAAACCAGGACTAGACCGGGTCTGGACCAGGTCTAAACCAGGTCTAAACCAGGACTAGACCAGGACTAAACCGGGTCTAAACCAGGACTAGACCGGGTCTAAACCAGGTCTAAACCAGGTCTAAACCAGGACTAGACCGGGTCTAGACCAGGTCTAAACCAGGACTAAACCCGGTCTAAACCCGGTCTAAACCCGGTCTAAACCCGGTCTAAACCCGGTCTAAACCCGGTCTAAACCCGGTCTAGTGTTCCATGTAGTAAACCTTCAGATGCATGAAATGACGTGATGATCGCAGCAGATCAAAACAAACCAAATATCAACATGAAAATAACATAAACACAAATATAATAAAGTTTTCTATTTTGGGTGAGACTGAAGACCCCCAAAGTACCGGGTCAAATGCGGTCCACCCGCACAGACCCAGCTCTGCAGGCTTCACAGTGGAATTCATAATATATTTGTTTTTTATGTTTGTTTTTTCCAGATCTTGGACAAAAGCTCATGGAACCAACCTCGAGATCCCCACCATCAATGAAGATCTGAACCAGGACCAGACCAGGACTCAACCAGGTCCGAACCAGCTTAGAACCAGCCTAAACCCAGACAAACTGGAACTAAACCAGGTCTAAATGAAGCAGCCAAGACCTTATCAGGAGTAAAGCTGTTTGAAACCAGGACTAAACCAAATAGGGTTCAGATGGAACTAAACTAGCTCCAACCTAGAGGACTAAACGGCACCAAACCAGATCCAACCCGGATCTAAACCAGCTCTAAACCAGCTCTAAACCCCGTCCAACCCAGCAGGACCATGATAGAGCCCAACACTGCCTCCTGGTGGCACTTTGCGGACGCGCCTCACTGCACCGTCTGCTGCTGCACCGCGGCAAACAAAGTCCTCATGGTGATCTTCATGGTTCTTCTGGTCGTCGCCATCCTGTTTGGGAACATGGTGACTCTGGCGGTCGTCTTGGGCACCAGACACTTCCACACGCCGCAGGGCTACCTCAAAGCTTCTCTCGCCGTCGCAGATTTAGCCGTCGGCATTTTCGTCGTCCCGCTTTCCGTCTACGCCGAGGTTTACCTGATGGCGACCGACTCTGCCCCGTGGTGGACGGCGTTGAACTCGCAGCTCGTCAGCTTCCATCCGTGCAACGTCATCGGCCCGATCTTCGCCGGCTGCACGTTCGTTTCCATCACGACCATTTTCCTGCTGACGATCGAGCGCAGTATCGCCGTTTTGAGACCCCTGCACAAAGACTCTGTCATCACGAGAAAACGGACCACCATTCTGATCACGCTTTCCTGGATCGGAAGCTTTCTCCTGGCCGTTTCGCCCATGATCTTCAGCGGCGAAATCGTTCTGGAGTACAACTCGTGCAGCCGCATGTGCAACTACGCTTTGGGGACCCTCAACGAGTTCCCGGCGCAAGCGTGGAACATCCTCCTGCTTTTCCCAACGTTCGACTTCGCGCTTTTGGGAGGAACGGTCGTCATTAACATCATTTCTTTGTCCAGTATTCGCCAGCATTCGAAGCAGAGGAAACACCTGGCGGAGGCGGAGTGCCAAAGCGCCACCAAACCCACTTTCTCGGACATAAAAGCGGCGAAGACCATCGGGACGCTGACGTTGGCGTTCACGGCTTCCTTCACGCCCATCGCGGTGTTCGTCGTCGGGAACGTTCTCGGGAATAAATGGTGCAACTTTTCCTTTTTCGCCTTCTGGATTTTGGCGTCGAACAGCTGCTGGAACGTGATCATCTACAGCGTGCGCGATCAGAAGTTCAGAGCGTGCGCGCAGAAGCTGTTGACGCCGTTCAGGAGGAAAAACTCTGTCACGAATTAGACTCAACCACATGGGACTCTTGATTGTGGTTTATGTTTTTATTTTTGTTTCAAGAAGTTACAAATGTACGTCTTCAAGGCCAAACGCAACGCGATGCGTTAGATTTGGGCAGTTGGGTCTGTTTTACGTGAGGATTAAGACATTTAGGCTTCTGGGGAAGGAAAACATCTAGATGTGTGCTGGTGTAATACCTCATTTGTCCAGGAGGGGTCCATGGCGGTAAATGAATCATCTGGACAATGTTTTAGTTTCTACTTCCACCCAAAAGTCATTTTCAATCTGATGAAATGCTTTGAGCAGCAGCGTTTACACTCTCCTGAGCTCTGATTGGTCCGGCCCTAAGGGGAGGAGCGTTTACACTCTCCTGAGCTCTGATTGGTCCGGCCCTAAGGGGAGGAGCGTTTACACTCTCCTGAGCTTCGTCGAGTTGGTCGGCCTAAGGGGAGGAGCGTTTACACATCTCCTGAGCTCTGATTGGTCCGGCCCTAAGGGGAGGAGCGTTTACACTCTCTCTGAGCTCTGATTGGTCCGGCCCTAGGGGAGGAGCGTTTACACTCTCCTGAGCTCTGGTTGGTCCGGCCTAAGGGAGGAAGCGTTTACACTCTCCTGAGCTCTGATTGGTCCGGCCCAAAGGGAGGAGCGTTTACACTCTCCTGAGCTCTGATTGGTCCGGCCCTAAGGGGAGGAGCGTTTACACTCCTGAGCTCTGATTGGTCCGGCCTAAAGGGGAGGAGCGTTTACACTCTCCTGAGCTCTGATTGGTCCGGCCCAAAGGGGAGGAGCGTTACACTCCCTGAGCTCTGATTGGTCCGGCCAAAAGGGGGAGGATGTTTACACTCTCCTGAGCTCTGATTGGTCCGGCCTTAAGGGGAGGAGCGTTTACACTCTTCCTGAGCTCTGATTGGTCCTACTCAAAGGGCCAATCAGAGCTGTCAGTGCCTCATTCGCTTTTGACTGGTGTGTTTTTTTGCCAGGGCTTTAATGAGGCTGTTGTAGACTGAGGGAGGTTAGAGCTCCATATGTGGAAAAATGGAACGTTCGTAATTCTTTGTGATTCAATGGGCATTTTATATATAAATATATTCAGCGTGGTCTTTGTCGTGGTGTAGATGGGCGTCTGAAGTGTAGATGGGCGTCTGAAGTGTAGATGGGCGTCTGAAGTGTAAAGGTCCTGAAGCATGAAGCATGAGGACGGCTGAAGCGTCGTCTGTCAATTCACTGGAAATAAAATCATCTGAAAATGTCAAATGTGTGGTTTTTCTGCAGCCTGACGTTGTGATGAAGTCTATGAGAAAAGGTCAGAGAAATCAGGTGTTGAACCCAGGACCGAACCAGGACTGAACCGGGACTGAACCGGGACTGAACCGGGACCGAACCAGGACTGAACCAGGACTGAACCGGGACCGAACCAGGACTGAACCAGGACTGAAACAGGACTGAACCGACTGAACCAGGACTGAACCGGGACCGAACCAGGACTGAACCAGGACTGAACCAGGCCGACCGGGACTGAAACGGGACTGAACCGGGACCGAACAGGACTGAACCAGGACCTGAACCGGGACCGAACCAGGACTGAACCAGGACTGAACCAGGAGAACCACGGAACTGAACCAGGACCGAACCGGGACTGAACCAGGACTGAACCAGGACTACACCTAAAGTGGCTCTGGTCTTCTTGCTCATGAACTCGTCCCAATGAAGCGTTTGGACCCTCAAACTTTAGACGCAGTTTTAAAATGACTTGTTTTCTTCAGCGCCTTTAGAACGATCCGAAACAAAAGACCTTAAGTGAGGAGGACCATAAGTGAGGAGGACCATAAGTGAGGAGACATAAGTGAGGAGGGCCATAAAGTGAGGAAGACCATAAGTGAGGAGACCATAAGTGAGGAGGCCATAAGTGAGGAAGACCATAAGTGAGGAAGACATAAGTGAGGAGGACCATAAGTGAGGAGACCATAAGTTGAGGAGGACCATAAGTAGAGTACCATAAGTGAGGAGGGCCATAAGTGAGGAGACCATAAGTGGAGGAGGACATAAGTGAGGAGGACCATAAGTGAGGAGGACCATAAGTGAGGAAGACCATAAGTGAGGAAGACCATAAGTGAGGAGGACCATAAGTGAGGAGGACATAAGTGAGGAAGACCAAATGAGGAGGACCATAAGTGAGGAAGACCATAAGTGAGGAGGACCATAATGTGAGGAAGACCATAAGTGAGGAAGACCATAAGTGAGGAGGACCATAAGTGAGGAGGACCATAAGTGAGGAGGACCATAAGTGAGGAGGACATAAGTGAGGAGGACATAAGTGAGGAAGACCATAAGTGAGGAGGACCATAAGTGAGGAGGACCATAAGTGAGGAAGACCATAAGTGAGGAGGACCATAAGTGAGCGAGGACCATAAGTGAGGAAGACCATAAGTGAGGAGGACCATAAGTGAGGAGGGCCATAAGTGAGGAGGACCATAAGTGAGGAAGACCATAAGTGAGGAGGACCATAAGTGAGAGGGCCATAAGTGAGGAGGGCCATAAGTGAGGAGGACCATAAGTGAGAGGACCATAAGTGAGGAGGATAAGTGAGGAGCCTATAGTGAGGAAGACCATAAGTGAGGAAGACCATAAGTGAGGAAGACCAATAAGTGAGGACAGACCATAAGTTGAGGAGGACCATAAGTGCGGAAAGACCATAAGTGAGGAAGACCATAGTGAGGAAGACCATAAGTGAGGAAGACATAGTGAGGAGATATAAGTGAGGAGGACGATAAGTGAGGAGGACCATAAGTGCGGAAGACCATAAGTGAGGAAGACCAATAGTGAGGAAGACCATAAGTGAGGAAGACCAATAGTGAGGAAGATCATAAGTGAGGAGGACCATAAGTGCGGAGGACCATAAGTGCGGAGGACCATAAGTGCGGAGGACCCTAAATGAGGAGGACCATAAGTGCGGAGGACCATAAATTACATAATTGGAAATAAATGAATAAATAGAATAGAACAGGGTTGATAGAATACAAATATAAATAAAAAATACATTTAGCTTTAAAATATTAGTTTCTACATTTATTGATTTTTGAATTAATTGTAGTAATTAAAAATAACAAAATTATTTTTGGGCATGAACCATTATGTTGAATATGACTCAGGCTTGGAAGAGTTCGATGGACGCTCCTGTAGCAGTTTGTGTTCGTTTATGTCGAGAGCGCCACCTTCAGACAGATATAAAGCACTGACTCCCAGTTCTCTGTCAGAGGAGATGAAGAAGCGTCTTGGATGAGTCTCAAAACGTCTCAAAAGGTTTGACAGGATTTAACCGTCTTTTGCCACACACAGATCTGAGTCCTGGAAACCGTCCCACGGCAAACATATGACCAAAAGTCGTCCTCCGCCTCGTCCTCCAGCACCAGCAGAACGTGCAAACTTTGGGACTCAAACCGGAGAGGGCTGAAGTTATGACGCACTTCACTTCTTTGACGTTTGCACTCTTTGTGTTTTTCTGTTTACCGACGTCACAGTTCAGAGGCAGAACAAAGAGAGTGGGTAAAGGAAGAGAAGGACAAAAGATGAGGAGGAGAAAGAGAAAGAGCGGGAGAACGGGGGGAGTGAGAGAACGCTGAAGGAGCTCCTGCAGACGCGTCCTCGGCCTTGAACCTCGCCTCGTTCTCTGTTTGTGACAACGTTCTGAACAAGACATTTTCTCTGTAGAGCGCGAGTCAAACACAAAGTGACATCCACAAAGATCACGCCGTTTCCCGCTTCACACTTTGGTCTTCACCTCTCTAACGTTCACTTATTCCGATGGCGTCGACTGTTGTTTGGGGTGTTCCTCAGGGCTGTCACACGGTGCCCCTGTCTTTTCCAGCCTCTGTGTGCGTTACGACTGATAAAACATGACAGTTTATTATGAATTACCGCACAAAAGGAAACAGATGCCCTCCCTCGCACTCCTACGTCTTGTTTGTTTTAACCTGTGAGTCCAATTTCCATGACGACAAAGAGGACAGCGACACTCGAGTGCGTTCAAGTGCGAGAGACGAGCGCGTGGAAGCGGCCGAAGCGACGCGCGCGAGACGAGGCGCGTTCTCCGACAAGAGCTCGTTATGTCACGCGTTTATGGAGATTTGATAACGTCCGAGTCAAAGGACATCTTCTGCACCGTTCAGACGCTTTAAACACTGTTATCGTCGCGCTGGAGCGGCGGGACATGAAACGCCGCCAGATCATCACCCTCCGTGAGCTGAACACGAGCACGATTTACTGTGAAGTTTCTGCACCAATATAACAGAAATGAGAACACGTTTAATGTTTCAAATACCTGCTGGACACGAGGAGCTGGACGACACGAGGAGATGGACGACAGGAGGAGCTGGATGACACGAGGAGCTGGACGACACGAGGAGCTGGACGACACGAAGAGCTGGATGACACGAGGAGATGGACGACACGAGGAGATGGACGACAGGAGGAGCTGGACGACATGAGGAGATGGACGACAGGAGGAGCTGGACGACATGAGGAGCTGGACGACACGAGGAGATGGACGACAGGAGGAGCTCTGGAACGACAGGAACGAGGAGATGGACGACACGAAGAGCTGGACGACACGAGGAGAGTGGACGACACGAGGAGATGGACGACAGGAAGGAGCTGGACGACACGAGGAGATGGACGACAGGAGGAGATGGACGACAGGAGGAGCTGGACGACATGAGGAGCTGGACGACACGAGGAGATGGACGACAGGAGGAGCTGGACGACAGGAGGAGCTGACGACACGAGGAGATGGAACGACACGAAGAGAGATGGACGACACGAGGAGATGGACGACACGAGAGGAGAAGCTGGACTACACGAGGAGCTGGACGACACGAGGAGATGGACGCACGAGGAGAATGGCGACAAGGAGGAGCTGGACGGGAGGAGCTGGACGACAGGAGGAGCTGGACGACACGAGGAGATGGACGACACGAAGAGCTGGACGACACGAGGAGATGGACGACACGAGGAGATGGACGACAGGAGGAGCTGGACGACATGAGGAGCTGGACGACACGAGGAGCAGGGCGACACGAGGAGACTTTCTGAATTGTTAATTACGACAACGGTGCTAAATTTGAAATGTTTTCCTAAGTTCTTGATTGTTCTAAAACTATACTATTTTAATTAATTAAAGAAATCTAATTAAAGAAACATCAGAATCAGAATCAGAAAGAGTTTTTTTCCATTGTCAATGAACAAACTTCACAAACAGGAACTTGTCTCGACCTG
Source organism: Chaenogobius annularis (assembly GCA_015082035.1). Taxonomy (NCBI): domain Eukaryota; kingdom Metazoa; phylum Chordata; class Actinopteri; order Gobiiformes; family Gobiidae; genus Chaenogobius; species Chaenogobius annularis. Next base: position 8,925 of record BJKM01001076.1, on the reverse strand, counting down.
AAGGTGCAACATAAAACACTGAGCAATAATAAAACAACATATATTCAGTCAAACAAAAGGGCATTTAAGGGACAGTTTAACATTACTATAGTATCAAATTAAAATCAAAATAGTCATTGCTTTGTGCACAAGTTTACAGTGAAGTTTAAAGTTGTAGCGCAGAAAGTGACAGTGAGTGAAACATAAAGTTTAAGATGAGAAAAAAACACGCTCAAAAGAGAGAGAAGAGAAACGCTAGACCAGAACTAAACCAGGACTAAACCAGGACTAAACCAGGACTAAACCAAGTCTAAACTAAGACTAAACCAGGTCTAAACCAGGTCTAGACTAGAACTAAACCAGGACTAAACCAGGACTAAACCAGGACTAAACCAAGTCTAAACTAAGACTAAACCAGGTCTAAACCAGGTCTAGACTAGAACTAAACCAGGACTAAACCAGGTCTAGACTAGAACTAAACCAGGACTAAACCAGGTCCAAACCCGTGAGAGGCCAGAGCTCCATAAAATCCTCACACTAATTATTATAAATGTAATAAATCCTCTTTGAACCTCGTCGGCCCGAGTCGTGTGAAAGACCCGGACTTCAGACAGGTTCACAGCGGATTTAAACAAATGTAAATGAGGCAGACGCATCACCACGGCAACAGGCTATTAACGAGACTAATGAGGTTTACGTGGGTCTGAGATACGGACTCGAATGTTTGCATGAGGCGGAGAGCGAAGACGCATTTTCAGTCCATTTGTCACGAAAATGTTCCTCCGAAAACTGAGAGAAACCTTCAGCTTTGGTCTTGAGCTTTCAGCGCGTCGCGTCCTAACTCTGATCCTCGACACAAACTGCTGCCGTCGGGTTCATTCACTGTTTCATGACTGTTCACGAGCTCGTCTTCTCTGCGCCTCACAAAAACACTCACTTTGTAATCATGTGTCTTTGTCAGAGGTGGAGATCCTGAACTTTGAACTCCATAAATCAACAGACTCAAATCACCTTCATTACATCTGTGTGTTCACATGAGCATGTCGGGGCTAGCTTTCCTTTACTTCCCCATGGTAATTCCCTCGGCTGCCAGCAGATGGAGCGCTAATGTTACAAGCGCACTGTAAAAATGCCTTCTGCTCCTCCCTTTCCGTTGGGCTGGACTCACGTCGTGTTTCGTGTATTTGAGTAACATTATTTTGAAGTATCGTTACTGGTACTCGAGTAAACATTTACCGCGTGATCGCAGACTAAACGGACTACGACACTGCTCCTCCTGTTGTTTCTCGTCCTGTTCTCACCGTTCTTCCTCCTGTTCTCGTCCTGTTCTTCCCGTTCTCCCTTAGTGCTCGTGTTCCCTTCCCGTTAGTGCATGTGGGCCCTTTAGTGCTCGTGGCCCTTTAGTGCATGTGGCCCTTTTAGTGCCCGTGGCCCTTTTAGGCATGTGGGCCCTTTAGTGCATGTGGGCCTCTTTAAGAGCTCGTGGCCCTTGCATGTGCCCTTTATGGCCCGTGGCCCTTTAGTGCTCGTGGCCCTAGTGCCTGTGCCCTTTAGTGCCCGTGCGCCCTTTGTGCATGGGGCCCTTTTAGTGCATGTGGCCCTTTAGAGGCTCGTGCGCCCTTTTATGCAGGTGGCCCTGTTAGTGCCCTGCCTTTAGTGCTCGTGCTCTCTTTAGTGCATGTGGCCTTAGTGCCGTGCCCTTTAGTGCATGTGCCCTTTAGAGCTCGTGGCCCTTTAGTGCCCGTGGCCCTTTAGTGCATGTGGCCCTTTAGTGCCTCGTGGCCCTTAGTGCATCTGCCCTTTAGTGCATGTGGCCCTTTTAGTTGCCGTGGCCCTTTAGTGCATGTGCGCCTTTAGCACTTAGTGCTTCTTGGTCCCTTTATGCTCGTGGCCCTTTAGTGCTCGTGGCCCTTCTAGTGCATGTGGCCCCTTTAAGCTCGTGGCCCTTTATGCTCGTGGCCCTTTAGTTGCTCGTGGCCCTTTAGTGCATGTGGGCCCTTTAGAGCTCGTGGCCCTTTAGTTGCTCGTGGCCCTTAGTGCTCGTGGCCTTTTAGTGCATGTGGTCCCTTTAGTGCCCGTGGCCCTTTAGCTGCATGGGCCCTTTAGTGCATGTGCCCGTTTAGTGCCTCGTGGCCCTTTAGTGCAGTTGTGTGCCCTTTAGGCCCGTGGCCCTTTAGTGCATGTGGCCCTTTAGTGCTATTGGGGCCCTTTAGAGCTCGTGTCCCTTTAGTGCATGTGGCCCTTTTAGGTGCCCGTGCCCTTTAGCTCGTGGCCCTTTAGCATGTGCCCTTTAGTCCCGTGCCCTTAGTGCCCGTGCCCTTTAGTGCATTGGCCCTTTAACTCGTGCCTTTAGTGCATGTGGCCCTTTAGTGCTCGTGGCCCTTTAAGTCGTGCCCTTAGTGCATGTGGCCCTTTAGTGCCCGTGGCCCTTTAGTGCATGGGCCCTTTTAGTGCTCTTGGCCCTTTAGTGCTCTGCCCGTGGCCCTTTAGTGCATGGGCCCTTAGAGCTCGTGGCCCTTTATGCTCGTGGGCCCTTAGTGCTCTGGCCCTTTAGTGTCAGGCCTTTCTGAGCTCGTGGCCCGTGTGGCCCTGTGCCCGTGCCCTTTAGTGCCGTGGCCCATATAGTGGCATGTGCCTTTGTGCTACGTGGCCTTTAGTGCTCGTGGCCCTTTAGTGCTCGTGGCCCTTTAGTGCTCGTGGCCCTTTAGCTGCATGTGGCCCTTTAGCCCTTTAGCTCGTGGCCCTTTAGAGCTCGTGGCCTTTAGTGCATGTGGCCTTTAGTGGCCCTTTAGTGCTCGGGGCCCTTTAGTGGCTGGCTCGTGTAGATTTGTTCTGAACGTTGAGGAAAAGGCGACCTGAAGGCCTCTAAGTGAAGACTTTTGAATGCACTTTTACGGAGGAGGGGCTGAGGAGGAGGAGGGGCCGAGGAGGAGGAGGGGCCGAGGAGGCGAGGCGAGGGGCCGAGGAGGAGGAGGGCCGAGGAGGCGGAGGGCCGAGGAGGCGACGCGAGGAGGAAGGGGCCGAGGAGGAGGAGGGGCCGAGGAGGCGGAGGGGCCGAGAGGGAGGGGCCGAGGAGGAGGGGCGAGGAGGAGGAGGAGGCCGGAGGGGAGCCGAGGAGCGGAGGAGGAGCGGGGATGCATTAGTGACCCGGCGGTCACTCTCTAAATGAGATAAAACATGAAGCACAGACAGAAAAGGCCGTTTTGATGTCGACCTTTCGCACGCGTCACAGAGCGAGGATTTACAGCACCGAAACGGGGAGCGACGAGGTCAGTGATGACGCGGCCCACTTTGTCGTTTTAGCGGGGGAGCAGCAGTGCCATGGGTGGTCTTAAACACCAGGAAAACATTTGTATTATAACATCATCCGGTGTGGGACCCTGAATGTGACTGTGAGGAAAAGAGACGGCTTTTCTTGTCATGGATGGGAGACTTTGAGAGACTTTGAGAGACTTTGAGAGACTTTGAGAGACTTTGAGAGCAAGAACATGTGGAGCTATCGTTGCATTTAGACAAACTTAGAGAAGGTCTGATTATTGGACGTTTTATAGAGGGCGGCACGCCCATACTGCATGGTCTGCTTGAAAAGGTCAAATAATTGGCATCGAGCAGAGGAAAAATCTGAGGAGAAGCAGAAACTAATTACTCAGATCTGAACCTGAGTGATGAGTGTTTGGACGAGCTGGAGAAGGCTTGTGCAGTGGTCACTCTCCATCATCAACACAGATCTGGTGAGGAACAACGAAACACGCTGAAGATCTGCGTGAGACGTGGACCATAAACCTGACCTCTGACCCCTGAGAGTTGACCTGAGGATTCTCACCTGATCCAGATCAGATTAAACTAAACGAGTCTAGATGGTTGTGACGTCACGTGAGCACAAACTCTAAAACATCTGAAATGTGTGGGCCCTGAATATGTTCACGCGCAGACCAAAATCTGATCTGGTTTCTGGAGTTCTCAGATGATTGAAATGGTAACAGCGCCATCTGGTGTGAGTAATCTGATTTCTCTCGATTGTTTCACACTGGTTTGGACGAGGAAAAAGATGAAAACAAGGGTCAAGAACGTGGGAGAAGACAAAAACCAAAGAGTTATTTTCAAATTCACGGCACATTTAGTCTCAGAAAACGCTCTGCTTCAGCGTCTCCAGGCGCTGGTGAGGATCACAACCATCTCATGATTGGCTTTTCTGGTGGAGATGTTCCCACTGCGGAGCTCCCGCTGTGGCGCGTTCGCTGCTCGTCCGTAATCACAGCGTCGTCTCGCGCTTCATGCAGGAATCATTATCGTGGCTTCAACTACCAAACTCGATTTTCGAGTAAGAAGTGTTTATGGGGGTTTTCTCTCGGCAGCACCGCAGCAGGGGTCTTCACATTATCACTGAGTTTGTGTCAGAAATGTCCCACATGTTCTATTGAACCCTGGTCTGAGGTGACAGTCTTAGTTCTCCTCCAGCTGCAGGTTCTAACACACCTCAGTTAAGCAGGTGAAAAGGCTTGTTTATGTCGTTAACACTTAGTTTGATCTGATTTGGGATTTAGAATTGTGAATTGTTTTTTTCTATTTTCAAGTTATGTAGTGTTTTTTCGCTGTTAAATTCTTAGCGTAGTCTTCGGCCTTCTGATGATCGCTCCGGTCAGTCTCGCCGCTCAGTATTGGGTCGTATATCTCCGCGTCAGTCTCGCGCTCTGTTGGTGTACTCCGGTAGTGCTCTGCTTCTGGATTGGTCGTATTTACCCGTCGATCATCGCTGTCTGATTGTTCAAGGTCGTCGTCTTTCCTGCGATAAGTCTGTCGCGATCTTTGATTGGTGTACTATGCGTGAGTCTCGTCTCGTTGGCTCGTCAATTAACCCCGCGGATGAGTCCCTCCGCCTACCAAGAGTTCTACGTCTCTGTAATTGGTCGTACTCCGAGTCGTTTCTTACGTCTTGAATTGAGATAGTACTCACGGGTCGCTCGTGCCCAACGCCACGTGCGACACGCAGACGCTCGTGGATATGGTCGTATGCCGTAAGTGGACGTGAAGAGAAAGTCTGCTAAAAGAAGGCTTCTTGTAGGTGTGCACTTTAGCGAGGGCGTCTCGCAGCGAGGCAGTCGCCTACGGATCTTTTTGGTTGTATATTTGTTGCCGTGTTATTAAGGTCTCGGTCTTTCGCCTCTCTGTTGGCAAGTAAAGTCCAGCCCCGAGCTCAGTTCCTACGCTGTTTACATGTGAAATATAGAGTACAGTTAATCCAGACGCGTACAAGTCTCTTCCTGCGTTCTTGTAGGCTATTGATTGCATGATGCGCGCGTCAACTCCTCGGCTCTGCTGATTGGTTCGTAGCTCGCGTCGTTCCGCGCTCTGCACTTGGTCAGTTAACACACTCTCGCCACAGGTTCGTCAGCTTCAAGGCTCTGATAGGTCACGTTCCTCTTCGCAGTGAGCACTGATCACACTGCTTGTGGTAACTCCGGTCAGTATCAGTTCTGAATTTTGTGTTGTTCTCGCGTCATCTCGCTCTGTGATGTGTCGTGCTCGGGCGCGTTAGTGGCCTTGACGCGCTCATGATTGGTCGTACTCAGGTCAAGTCTCGCTCTTTGATTGGTCGTTCGGTCAGTCTCGTCTTGATTGGTGTTACTCGGGAAAGTCTCAGACTCTTGACTTGGTCGTATGTTCTGAGCGTCAGTCCCACTACGTTTCTCTGATTGGTTCGTCATTCCTGGCTTTGATGTCGTTGAGTTCAAAAGCGGTGCTCCGAAAAGTCGGGTCGACCTCCTAGCTCTCTGGAGCAGAGGAAAAACAACAAGAAAAAGAAAAAGTAAAGAGGTTGGTCCTGGCAGGTTCCGGCCGGGAACCGGACCCAGACGGACCAGACGACTCAGAGAGTTTAGAGTTGAAAAGGAGTTTCCCAGCCTTATATCTACAGTCCATGGCAGAGAAGTGATGGACATAGGGCTTTAAAGATAGGCCTTTCATGGGTTAGGGTAGTTTAGGATTAAGTGGCGTTAGGGTAAAGGGTATGGGTTAGGGGTTTGGGTAGGGGTTAGGGGTTAGGGGTTAGTAGTTAGGGTGAGGTGTTGGGTTAGGTGTTAGGTGTTAGGGTTGGGGTTAGGGGTTAGGGTAGGGGTTAGGGTTAGGTGTTTGGGTTGGGGTTAGGGTTAGGTGTTAGGTGTTAGGTTAGGGGTTAGGTGTTGGGTTAGGGTTTAGGGGTTAGGGGTTGGGGTTAGGCGGTTAAGGGTTAGGGTTAGGTGTCTCAGGGTATACGGGGTTAGGTGTTTAGGTGTTAGAGGTGATTCTAGGTTAGGGGTTTAGGTTGTTAGGGGGTTAGAGAGTTTGAGGGGTTGGGGTTCTTAGGTGGTTAAGGGTTAGGGGTGTAGAGTGTTAGGGTTATGGGTTAGGTGTTAGGTGTTACGCGAGTTAGGGGTTAGGGCTGGTTAGGGCGTTAGTGGGTTTGAGGGGTTAGGGTTAGGGTTTAGGTGTTGGGTTAGGGTTTAGGTGTTAGGTGTTTTGGGGGTTTAGGGGTTATGGTGTTAGGGGTTTGGTTAGGGGTTAGGGTTAGGAGGTAGGGGTTTAGAGTGTAAAGGGTATTGGGGGTTGGGTTCACGGGTTAGGGGTTAGGTTGTTAGGGTTAGGGGTTAGGTGTTAGGGGTTAGGGGTTAGGTGGTTAGAAGGTGTTAGGTTAGGGGGTTAGGGTGTTAGGGGTTAGGGGTTGGTTAGGGGTTAGGGGTTAAGGTGTCTTAGGGTTAGGGGTTAGGGTTGGGTTTGGGGTAGGTGTTAGGGTTAGGGTTAGGTGTTAGGGGTTAGGGGTTAGGAGTTGGGGTTAGGTTAGATTGGGTTAGGGGTTAGGTGTTGGGTTAAGGGTTTAGGGGTTAAGGTTACGGGTTAGGGGTTAGGTGTTAGGCTTTGTTGGGTGTAGGGGTTAGGGTTAGGTGTTAGGGTTAGGGGTTTAAGGGTAGGGGTTAGGGTGTTACGGGTTAGGTGTATAGGGGTGTATTGGCGGTTAGTGTGTTTAGGGGTTAGGGTGTGGCTTGTTAGGGTTAGGGGGGTTAGGTCAGGGGGGATTAGGTGTTGGGTTAGGGGGTAGTATTAGGTTAAGGGTTCGGGTTAAGGATGTTAGGGTTAGGGGGTTAGGGGTTGAGGGTTGGTTCAGGGTTGGTTGTGTTAGGTTGGGGTTGGTGTGTAGGTTGGGGTTAGGTTAGTGGTACGTGGGTTAGGGTTGGGTTAGCGTTAGGGTTAGGTGTTAGGTTTGGGGTTAGGGTTGGGTTCGGGGTTATGGGTTAGGGTTAGGGTGTTAGGGGTTTAGGTGTTAGGGTTAGGCGGTTAGGGTTAGGGGCTAGGTGTTAGTGGGTTAGGTTAAGGGTTTAGGGGTTAGGTGGAATAATCCATTGAACCCGTCTTGTCCTCAGTCTGTTTGAAGGGTTCCAGCTGCGGAGCAGCTAGACAAAGTCCTATTTGCTCGATCTATAAAGATTTGGAAAATTCGACTTCTAATTATAATAATCATTCAATCGAAAATGGATTCTTCTCGGAAAAGAAAGTTTATTTCATGTAAAAGGAGCTTCTTTGTCAAGCGCCAACCGATTTAGTGAACCTGAATCAATACACGTTTAGAGAGAATTTCAACACTATTTACAGTTGGTCAGAAATAGCGCCAAAAATGGGTTTTGTCTTTGATTAAATCATGTTATGTTTGTAAATAAAAGAATAAGAATTAAAAAAAGAAAAAAAAAATGGGCGGAGCAAATTCTCATCCGGGGATTTCCAGCAAACTACTGAGAAGCGGATTTTGAATTGGAACCGGACTTTGGGCACCAGGACTGGCACCGGGACTGGCACCGGGACTGGCACCGGGACTGGCACGCTGGTCTGCAGCTGAGACATGGCGGGTACAACGATCCTCATCACGGAGGCTCTGGAGGATCTGACCGAAGAGCACCTCGACAAGTTCCGCGTGGGGCTGCGGGAGAGCAGGCGCTACAGTCCGCGCCTCAGACGTGCCCAAGTGGAACGGAAGACCCCCCTGCAGCTGTCGGACCTGATGGTGGATGCGTTCTCCGCGGAGGGAGCTGCGCAGGTGACGCTGGAGCTGCTCCGCGCCTTGGGCTGTAACGCGGTGGCGGAAAGGTTTGGTGAGCGCGTTTTTACGCACGGCGCGCGTCCACCGAGCCGCCTCTGGACCCTGTATTTGACCCTCTGTACCCTGTATTTGACCCTCTGTACCCTGTATATGACCCTCTGTACCCTGTAGTAGACCCTCTGGACCCTGTAGTAGACCCTCTGGACCCTGTAGTAGACCCTCTGTACCCTGTAGTAGACCCTCTGGACCCTGTAGTAGACCCTCTGTACCCTGCTGTAGACCCTCTGGACCCTGTATTTGACCCTCTGGACCCTGTAGTAGACCCTCTGGACCCTGTATTTGACCCTCTGGACCTGCTGTAGACCCTCTGGACCCTGTATTTGACCCTCTGGACCTGCTGTAGACCCTCTGGACCAGTGCGTGACGCAGCTCTGCTTTAGGCCCATATTCTAGGTCACTTCCGCGTTTAAAAGAGCAATAAAACATTTCAGGTGACATCATTAGACTGTCTGATCAAAGACAGAATGAACTGGTGAATTGTCTGTGCACACGACCCTTTTATGACCCTTTTATCACCGTTTAAAAAGTCATTTAACAAAATAAAGGCGTCGACAGGTGTAATCATTTGTCAAATCATAAATATTGTATAATTTAAATGGACTTGGGCCCTTGTTTACAGTCTGGTTGCTAAGTAACAGTTGTGGAACGACCTCTATGTCATATTTACTTGACACATCAAACCAGGAAGTGACATAATAAACGTCCCCAAACTGGATAAAAACAGGCCAAATGTCGAATAGAATCACTTTGGCTTTGTTTTAGTGCTGAACGTGTCACGTGGACAAAACTATATATGTGTAACTATATATCACTATATATGT
>BJKM01001075.1:92500-100000 GCA_015082035.1 Chaenogobius annularis | reverse complement strand
AGTTTCAACATGCCTTTTTTAAAGCAGAGTGAAATGTAGAGTGAAGATATCTGCTCCTTCGGCCTAAACAACAGAAGCACAAAAACCAAACATCCATTAAAGAATACAAAGATTGTATAAGCGCCCAAAAACGCTTCCCTTATGCGAAATCACACCCCCTGGTCAACATTCTCAGACTTCTCCTGAGATTAAGAAACATAGCAGAAACGAACGATATTTGCAGGAACGGCGCAACTAGAGGGAATACGCAAGGACTTTCCGTACAACATTGATATGTAATTGGAACTAAACGCAGAAAAATGCTTCAGCACTACAAAAAATATTTAAACTTGCACCCCTTCACAAGCAGGGCAGGTCGACGAAAATGTAATCGTTTAGCAAAAACTACAAACTACCGCCCAATTAGAGGTACTGGAAGACTCATTTTGTCCCACCATACAAAACAACAAAGACCTAAAGATACTTTAGAATGACTGCAGACCTATCACAGGAAGGTGACTTGGCCCTCTATTTCGCAAAGTGCGTCAACTATAACCAATAACAAGAGAAGATGCCATTCAAGGAATTTCAGGAACCACTCGAAGTGGTGTCCACCTATAGACCAACTGCCACCTGAAGCAGCCACATTAAGACGCATGGCAGGAGAGAAATAAAGAACAACTACCAATTGATAGTGGAAAAACCCAATATGAGCAAGGAGCAATTCATGACATAATAAGACTTAAGAAAAAATACCAACATTGTCATTAAAAACCGGCGGATAAAGGCAGTGCCCTAGTCATCATGGACAGACGGATTATGTTCTGGAGGCTGAACGACAATTAAATGACCTGACTTATTATGTCCCAATAGACCAGTCCTTGCATCTCAGACAATGGAGGAGGTGGCCATAATTTTGGACCATCTCCACTACAAAAAAATACATTTCCTAAGACAAAAGAAGTACTTGGAGGGCCTACCTGAACCCAGATTGAGGAGGTTCTATATTTTGCCCAAGATCCACAAAGAGCCAGAGAAATGGACCATCCCGGGACGGTCCCACAGGCCGGCCGATTGTCTCAGACTGCAACAGTGACACCTATAGGACGGCAGAATATATAGATCACTATTTGGCACCATTAGCTACCAACATGCCTCCTATATAAGGAATACACAACATTTCATAGAATTGATTAGAGCCAGGCCCTCCCCCCAGCAGCCATCTTTTTCACAATTGATGTGGACTCATTATACACCAATATTCCAATCCAAAAAGGGATCCAAACGGTCAGAGACCAATTCAGAAAATACCCAGACACCAGTAGACCAGATACAGAACTTCTGCAATTGCTGGAAATCAATCCGAGTCAGTGGATTGGAGTCAACAGCAACTGGTCCCTTGCAGACCGCCTGAAAGCAGAGCACAAGTGATCAAACAATTGGACACAATGCACCCCAAAGACTCAACATTAAATAGAACCTAACGAATCAGACCTAGGGAGGTCATTATCCAAAAGAATGCTTTTACCAGTCCTCAGCCCTAACCCTAACCAATTGATTCTAATGCCTGAACCTAACCTGACACAGGGAGGTAACAATTCCATTACAATGCCTAAACTCTAACCCTAACCATTGCCCTAAACCTAACCTGACATAGGAGGTACAATTCCCATTACAATGCCTAAACTTAACCCTAACCCATTGCCTAAACCTAACTGACATAGGGAGTGACAATGACCTAAACCCATTGCCTAACCTAACCTGACACAGGGAGTGACAATTTACTAAGTAAAATTAACCTTACCTAAACCTAACCCTAAACGACCTAAACTAACCTGACAAGAGGTGACAATTGACCTAACCCTAACCCTAACCCTTCCCTGACCCTTAACCCTAACCCCCAACCCTAACCCTAACCTAACCCTTAACCAACCTTAACCCTAACCCAACCCTAACCCTAACCTTCCACTAATACCACCCTAAACCTAACTCCTGATTCAATACAAAGTGATTTCTCGCTAAATTTTGGAGCAGAAACACTGGTAAATCATAACCCATAGGAAGGACTTACAAACACAATTTTGGTACCCACATGTGCACAATATGCTTGCAGATTAAAGGAAAAATTCGTCATATGAATCGGACCATGATTTAATACATTAATTCAAGTTTAAAGCCAAAATAGTGGACAGCCAATCACAGACGTCAGCCCCCACCTGTGGGCTTTGGGGGTAGGTTATAAAAAAAGCCAGTTAGCTCAACCTCTCCACTTCTCACAGACAACGTGAGAGGAACCACTCGGACCGCCAGATAGCCGCCGTGTTAGCAGCGTGTTCTAGCCTGAAGAAGGACTACTTGTCCGAAACGTAGCCGCCACGACACGCTCTCTTTATTTTCTAGTTTGTTATTTTCTTTCAGTTGCCCCCCCTATGATTTTAAAACACTTAATTCAATTACCGAACAGCCTGGAGGTTAAACTTAGCCCCGGCGCTAGCATAAACCAGCCGGAAGCTAGCCGGCACTCTGAGGAGGTCTCACGCTAAAAAGTCGCATAAACACGACATAAAAACTTCACAAATAAAGTGAAAACCCACTATAAACCAACTGAATACGTACCAAGGACCGAAAAACCGTCCTAAACATGGACGCAGAGTGACTCGGTCTGATTTCGCCCTCGCCGGGCTCCGTGAGCGCGCAGACCCGTAGTGTTGGCCCGAGGGCCACCGACACACAAACACCCAGCTCAGGAGTGCCAGATCGCGCCGAGGCCAGTGCATTGCCGGTCCCTGCCAAGGAAGGGGACGGGGTTCTAATTCAAATCCTAACCCTTAACCCTAACCCAACCCTAACCCTAACCCTAACCCTAACCCTAAAACCTACCTACCCTAATTAATTTACACTCCTCTGGGTCCACATTGCTATTTTTACGCCATTTAAGTTCATTTATTACTTTCTCCATTTGACATTATTTGAAAGGTAGCCCCAACAGCCCTATCCTAAACCTAACCATCTGGATCATGCCTAAACATAACCTGATACTGGGGGGTTATGCCTAACCTTAACCTGACACTGGGGGTTATGCCTAACCTTAACCTGACTTAATTTGAGTCAGTTTTTCCTTTAAAAAATTTCACTTTTGGTTAGTTTGTTATTTTCATTTTCATTGGCATTTCAACGCAAACAGCAGGAGCTCTTGTTGTCTAACTCACAATTGATAGATGTGTGTCACTTACCGGACTCTTCTGGGAGTCGGGTCCTTATTCTTACCTTACCAGCCAGTACCGTTCGATTGTGTAGAAGAAACAACACATGTTAATTCAAATACTTTATTCAAGTCTCAACTATTTAAAGCCTCGACCACTGCATGACCAGAAGTCATGACAAACATTCAACAAGCAGCCAAGGATGGCACAAAAGTGTACTTAGCCTGATGAAGGACAAAGAGTCCGAAACGTCGCGATAGTACACCAACGAGAGGTCAAAAGGATACCAAGCTGGTTCCACTGAAAACCCAATTCGGGGTGTTTACATAATGAACATACGGACTCCTTCAACACAATCTGTGTCACAAAAACCAAAAATACTCAATTCAAATGGCACCCACACTCACCTAACAACAACACCTTGGAGCATGGACGAGGCCAGGATGTCTAGACATGTTGTCGCTGTCCTCACCGGAGCTCCGTGAGCGGCGCTGGCCCACAGCATCAGCACCTACGCTATCGGTAAACACATCCTCCATTCGAGGGGGCCTGGTTAGGGTGTAACCCTGGTTCCTAACGGGGCGGAGTCTAACCTTTTATCCTAACCCTAAGAAGGACAGGGGCCTAAATGAGCAGGACAAACAGAACAACTCCAGCCACAATTTTGATTGAAGTCTTTTATTAACATCCATTTTACCTGTGCGACCCTAACCCTAAGATCATTTCAAACTGGTTCAGAGCCATCTGAAATTGGTTCAGCATTTTGCAGAGGTTAAACTCTGAATAAAAAAACACACATTTTATTTTGAAGATGCACCAAGGTGTTCCACGGGAGGGCATCAGGATTAAACTACACAAACAACAACTATTTCAAACACAAAGCTTTGTTAAAAAAAACATCCAGCGGTAACTCAACCGTTTGTCAGTAGAAATATTTTTAAAAATATATAAAGCATTCTATGCATTCTGTAAGAAGTAGTCTTTGTTTAGGTCTGGTTAGCTCTGGTATAAACCAGGTTTAGTCCGGGTTCAGTCCTGGTCGAGTTCATCTTTGATTTATTAGATCCAGCAGAGAATATTGTGAACCAGTGATGGAAAGATTAACCGTCTTGCATTGATACACAGCGTGTGCTGCGTATTGGTTTAGCGTTAGCCTAACCCTAGAGTTAGGCTAACGCTAACCCTAAACCCTAAACCCTAAACCCTAACCCAGACTTAAGGGTTAGGGTTTTGTAACCCAAGAGAAACAATGTTGAGTGAACCGTGATGCATCGTGATTTGGGGTTAGTTCAGTGTTAGGGTTAGGGTTAGGGTTCCCAAGGTGACCAGAGGGTTAGGCTGACAAGCTGTGCACTCACAAGTCTTAGGGTTAGGGTACTGGTCTAGTTCAGGACACACATGCAGCCATGGTAGTGGAAGGGCATCTTGCTTAACTCTGTCTCGTCCAGATTTCGGCCTGAGATTGTTCTTCCTGATTTCATCTTTATTTTTTCTCAAACTGTATTAAGTCGAAGTCATTTCTGTTTTTTATTGTTCATTTGGACATGTTTTAAATGTGCGCGATAATGAAGGGAATCTCACATCTACGTCCGACACACCTGAGACGGTTAACGGTTAGGGTAGGTAAGGGTTAGGGTTAGGGTTAGGGTTAGGGTTAGGAGCCCTAACCCTAACCCTAACCACAGCACAAAGCCTTCTCCAGCTCATCCCAGATATTCTCAAATGTTCAAATCCGTAGTAGATTAGTCTTTTCCATGACCACAGGGTTTGTCTTTCCATATGGTTATTTCAGAAATGAGACGCCCCTCCATGGATCAGTTTGGTTAAGGTGGGTTAACCCTACCCACCTGAGAGATCAGACCCATGCAGCGACGTTTGTGCAACGTTTGTGTGACGTTGTGTGATGTTTGTGGCGATGTTTGTGTGATGTTTGTTGACGTTTGTGTGACGTTCTGTGATTCTTGTGTGATGTTGTGTGATGTTTGTGTGACGTTCGTGTGATGTTGATGTCTGTGTGACGTTTGAATGTGACGTTGTGGTGATGTTTTGTGTTGACGTTTGTGCATGTAGAATAATTAAAGATTCTTCTTTAGCTCATAAAAATCAAAGTTCTGGAGTACTGTACTTTAGTACTCTCAAGTAGGGCTCTGAAGTAGCCCACTTGAGTACTCAAGTACAAGTATATACTAAAGTACTTGAGTACCTAAGTAAGTGAGGGTTAGTGTTAGGTAGTGTTAGGGGGGTAAGGGTTAGTTAGGGTTGGCTAACTCCACTTGGGTTAGGTTGGGGTTAGGTTAGGGTTGGTTAGGGTTAGGGTTTGGGTTATGGCTTAACTCCTCTGTAGGGTTGGGTTTGGGTTGGGTTAGGGTTGGGTTAGGGTTAGGGTTGGGTTAGGGTTAGGGTTAGGCTAACTCGCTCTACTTTGGGTTAGGTTGGGTTAGGGTTAGGGTTAGGGTTGGGAGTTAGGGTTGTGGTTAGGCTAACTCCTCTACTTTGGGTTAGGGTTGGGTTAGGTTAGGGTTTGTGGTTAGGGTTGGGTTAGGCTAACTATACTCGTCGTACTTTGGGTTAGGGTTGGGTTAGGCTAACTCCTCTACTTTGGGTTAGGGTTGGGTTAGGGTTAGGGTTAGGGTTAGGGTTAGGGTTAGGGTTAGGTGTTGCAGGGTTAGGGTTGGTTAGGGTTAAGGGTTGGGTTTAGGGCTAACTCCTTACTTTGGGTTAGGGTTAGGGTTAGGGTTAGGGTTAGGGTTAACTCTCTAGGTTTGGGTTAGGGTTAGGGTTAGGGTTAGGGTTTAGGGTTAGGCTAACTCCTCTACTTTGGGTTAGGGTTGGGTTAGGGTTAGGGTTAGGGTTGGGTTAGGGTTAGGGTTAGGGTTAGGGTCTAACATCCTCTACTTTTAGGGTTAGGGTTGGGTTAGGGTTAGGGTTAGGCTAACTCCTCTACTTTGGGTTAGGGTTAGGGTTAGGCTAACCCCTAGGGTTAGGGTTGGGGTTAGGGTTAGGGTTAGGGTTAGGGTAACCCCTCTACTTTGCGCCGTCCCGTCCAGAGTCTTAGACTTTGTCCCAAACAAAAGAGTTTGATTTTCTAAATTAAATAATATGAATCACAGAAACCAGTCTGCAACAATTCTCTGCTCCAGAAGCAACAAGACCAGACCAGTGACTAGACCAGGGTCCAGACCAGGGTCCAGACCAGGGTCCAGATCAGGGTCCAGATCAGGGTCCAGACCAGAGTCTAGGCCACAAAACAGAAAGGGGGTCCAAGGGTGGATTTGTTGAGTCTGGTCCGGTCTAGAACAGGCCCTGGGGGACCATGGTGGAATCTGTTGGATTCAGGTGGAATTCTAGGTGTCCTGGAGGATGCTGGGGGTTCCAGAGGGTCCTGGTGGATTTTGGGGGTCCTGGAGGATTCTGGGAGGATCTGATGGTCCCAGGTAGATTTTGAGGAGTCCTGAGGGATCCTGGTGGATCCTGGTGGAGTCTGAGGAGTCATGAGGGGTCCTAGTGGATTCTGGGGGGGCCTGCAGGATTCTGGGAGGCCTGATGGGTCCTGATGGATTATGGGAGGTTCTGGGCGATTTTGAGGGGCCCAAGGGGGCCCTGGTGGATTCTGGAAGCTCCTGAGGGGTCCTGGAGGGTCCTGAGGCGGTTATCTGGATATCTACACCAAGTTAAGTCCAATTCAGAGCTGGTCTTGTTCTTCTGAAGTTCTTCTTCTTGCAGATCGTTTAGGAAGCCGAATACTGTCTCCTGGAAACATTGAAACCGGAAATAGAATACATAAATTAAAAATGACATTGTGAAAAGGCTTAGTTTAGATGATTTTCTTCAGATAAAAGTAAACGTAACATCAGAAACATCATGTCTAACAGACCAAGGACGTCCCACTCTGTAGGAAGTCAGCAGAAGGTGGCGCTGTCAGAGGTGCTGTTTGATCTAGAAAGTGTCATTGGCCTTGGAGGACAAGTCACAGAAAAGTAAACGGCTTGTTCTGCAGATGTTTCAATAAGGAAGACGGCAGCAGTAGTCCACTGTCTTCATTACAATAACTCCTGAAGTTTGCTCTTGTAGTTGGTGGACAGTGGGAAAGAACAGCGCTTCTCTAATGTGCTCATCTTTGTTCCTCCCACAGAAGTTAGCTCAGATGCCTCACCCTAACCCGCTCTTGGCCACACCCGAACCCTCTTGCATCGTGTTGAGGCTTGTTTGGATTTAGGTTCAAGCACGATGAGATGCAGAGCGGCAGTCAACCCTAACCCATGTGGTGAAGGGTGGATTGGTGTGCACTGGCCTTAAAAATGGGGTGTCAAACATAAGG
>BJKM01001075.1:0-87500 GCA_015082035.1 Chaenogobius annularis | reverse complement strand
GAGGTGTGGGTCTCTACTGAACTCCACCTGGCTCCGGCTCTCTTCTTTGGTTTGGTTCAAGACCTGGGTCTTGACCTCTGGGGCTGGCACATCAACCACATCTCCTCGGAGCTGCACCCACACTGCAAACACAATGCTCATGTGTTACTACTACAACACTACCCTACTACACTACCACTAACTTACTACTACTACCACACTACTACTACTACCTACTAACCACACTAATTACTACTACCACTACCACTACCACTATTTGACTACTACACTCTACTATACTACACATACTACTACTAGACTGACTCACCACTACCAGACATATACTACTACTACCACTACTCACTACACTACACTACTAGCACGTACACACTACTACTATACATACTACCTTACCTACTAACCCACACTACCTACTATAACTACACTAACTATTACTACACTACCTACCCTACCACTACTACACTACTAGACATACCAGCTATACACTAATCTATGTACACTATCTACTACTACCACTACCACTACTACTACAACTACCACTACCCACTATTAACACACTACTACCACTACTACAACATACTACTACTACTACCACTACTACTACCTACTCACTACTATACTACTACCACTACAACCACTACCATCACTACACCGACCTACCATACTACCACTTACTACTATCTACTATACCACTACTACTACACTACCACTACTTGACACACTACACTACACTACACACTTACTACTACTACCGACTACTCTACCACTACTACGAACACTACTACTACTACTACTACACTACTACACTCTACCACTACCACTACTTACTACTACTTACTCCACTACCGACATAACTCCACTATATAACACTACTTACCACTACCACTACTACACTAACTACCACTACCACCGACCACTACCGCACTACTACCTACTACCCGACTATTACTACTACTACTACTACTACTACTACTACTACCACTACTACTACTACCACTACATTACCATACCACTACCACTACTACTACTACCTACCACTACCCACTATTACTACTCACTACCACTACCCACTACTAACTACTACTGCCACACACTTACCACGACACCACTACACTTAACTACTACTACTACATACTACTACCATCTACGCACTACTCTACCACTACCTCTCTTACACCATGACTACATACTACTACTACTTACCACTCAGTACTACTACATTTACCACTACTCCACTACCACTGATTACTACTAACTAACTACTACTACTAACACTACACTACTACTACTACCACTATTACTCACTACTACCACTACCTACCACTACTACCACTACACGTACTACTACGAACTACTACTACTGACTACTACCACTACTACTACCACTACGTACTACCACTACCACTACCTACACTACTACTGACTACCACCTATACTACTACTACCAGTACTACTACCACTAACCGTACTACTACTGCACCTACTACCACTAACCACACCGACTACTAACTCTACCTGACTACCACTACTACTTACATACACTACTACCACTACCACTACTACACTACTACTACTACCACTACCACTATACCACTACTACTACTACTACACTACCACTACTACTACTACTACTACTACACTACCACTACCACTACTACTACTAGAACTACTACTACTACTACTACCACTACTACTACACTACCATACCACTACACTACTACTACACTACTACTACTACTACTACTGTTGTTGCTGTTGTGTTGTTGTTGTTGTTGTTTTGGGAACATTGTTAATTAAATCAATTTTTAAAAAGAGTCTACGATAATTCCCTGACAATTTGGAGAAGTCAAAACAAAGGGTAATTTTCTCTTAACATTTTAAGAGTTAATTCTGTTTCCTCTTTATTTGCTGCCGTGAGTCACATGATCAGAAAAAAAGCCTGCATGAAACTTCCAGCTGCTCTGGCAGATGAACAGGCTCACGCTGTTTTCAGTTTAAAAATAAATATATATATATTTTTATTTATATTTTTTACTTTTTTTTACAATTAAAGATAACCGTAACAGGGTTAACCCAAGCAGCAACCTGACCAGTAGAGAAAAATTAAAGACAGCAATCATAAACACGATACATAAAATATATAAATCAAACCAATCGTCCCATTTAGCCCACCGCCCCACAAATTTGTCCCCTTTCAAATTAAGTCCGAATGTATTTTTTTTCCATATTGCGAATGTCCAGTGTGATGTCAGTCCAGTCCTTGATCGTCGGTACATTTTGTGCCATATATTTTTTTGTGATTGCTTTTTTTGCTGCTGTCAGGAGGATGCTCGAAAGATAGATGCTGATTGTGTCCATGACAGGAGTCCTGAGGCCCAAATACAGAGTTCTGAATTCCAGTGGGATGGTGGTATCATAAATTAAGGCTTTGTTGATCTCAGTCCAAAACTTGATACCACGTTCTCTGGGTCAGGGTTAGGTCTGTGTGAGGTAGTGTAGCATTGAGTGGCTAAAATAACTCAGAGGGTTAGGGTTAGGGTTCAAGACTCAGAGGCCAAAAGTCATGTCCAAAAAGTGGATTTTTATTTACAGTGCCACCCAACAGTTGCAGAACTTCAAGCGATCCCAAATACAAAAACCTAGGCCCTTTTTCAATACTCAATAACGCAAGAACATACTCGTGCTCTCGGCAAGTACGTTCTTGCTGAAAACACAGAAAGTGCCGACTTGGAGAGAACGGGATCACGCAGCCCGAGTACGGAGAAATGGAACATGCGTGCTCGATGCTAATGAGCGGCTTATAGCCACGGCTCAGCTCGTCTTCTTCAAATTGTTTCCGGCCGGCTTTACGCTACGAGTCGCAATGCTGCCCTCTTCTCTCACCGTTACAGTCCGGGTGGACTAACCCTAACGTTTTAGACAAATCTATGATTAAACATAAAATAAATAGGAATATTTTTTAGTATAAAATAGTGTACACGTTGATTAGTTAATTACCTTGGCATATATAAACCATTTTCATGGATAAGATGAGTAATATACATTGTACGAATTTAATTCACTTTTAAGAAAAAACACATTTGATATTTTCCAAACCTACAATAGTTGTATATCATTAAAGCAAACATTTCAAACTGGAGAAAATACAACTGCTTAATGCACAACGCGCATCACCCATGACGCGCATAACCCACTATGCGCATCACCCACTACGCGCATCACCCATGACACGCATCACCCACAACTCGCATCACCCACACCGCGCCCACGCCGCGCATCACCCACAACGCGCATCACCCATGACGCACTTCACCCACAATGCGTCCACGACGCGCATCACCCATTACGCGCATCCCTATGACGTGCATAACCCACAACGCGCATCACCACGGACGCGATCACCCACGACGCGCATCACCCACGACGCGCATCACCCACACGCGCTCACCCACGACGCGCATCACCCACGAGCGCATTCACCACGACGGCATCACCACGACCGCATCACCCATGACGCGCATCCACCCACGACGCGCATCACCACATCGTTCAACCCACGCGCGCTTCACCACGACGCGACCATACACTACACCGGCATCACCCACGCGCGCTTCACCTCACGACGCGCTTTCACCCACGACGCGCATCACCACGACCCGCATCACCCACACACGCGCTTCACGACGCGCATCACCACGCACGACGCGATCACCCACGACGCATCACCCACGACCGCGCTTCACCCACGACGCGCATGCACCGCCGACGCGCATCACCACGACGGCATCACACGACCGGCTCACCCATACGCGCATCCACCCACGACGCGCATCACCCACAACTCGCTTCACCCACGACGCGCTTCACCCACGACGCGCATAATAAACACGGCATCACCCCACGACGCGCTTCACACCCACGACGCGCTTCACCCACGACGCGCATCACCACGACCGCATCACCCACAACGCTTCCACGACGCGCATCACCCATGACGCGCATCCTATGACGTGCATAACCACAAACGCGCGTCACCCACGACGACGCGCATCACCCACGAACGCATAAACCCACAACGCGCATACCACGACGCCTTCACCCACGACGCGCATCACACACGCGCATCACCACGACCGGCTCACCACGACCGGCATCCCATGATGACGCGCATCACCCAGACGCGCATCACCCACGACGCGCTTCACCCACGACGCGCTTCTCCCACGACACGCATCACTACAACCGGCATCACCACGACGCGCTTCACCCCGCGCGCTTCACCCATGCGCGCATCACCACGACCGCATCAACCCACAAGCTTCCACGACGCGCATCACCCATGACGCGCATCCCTATGACGTGCATAACCACGACGCCATAACCCACGACGCGCTTCACCACGAGCGCGTCACCACACGACGCGCTTCACCCACGACGCGCATCACCACACCTGAGAGCGCGTCACACCAGCGACGCTTCACCCACAACGCGCACTTCACCCACGGATACGCAGCTTCACCCAACGACGCGCTTCACCCACACCGCGCATCACCATGACACGCATCACCCACAACTCGCATCACCCACACCGCGCCCACGCCGCGCATCACCCACAACGTGCATCACCCACGACGCGCATCACCACGACGCGCATCACCCACGACGCGCTTCACCCACGACGCGCATCACCCACGACGCGCTCACCCACGACGCGCATCACCCACGACGCTTCACCCACGACGCGCATCACCACGACGCATCAACCCGCATCACCCATAACACGGTTAGGGTAACCCTAACCCAAAACCAAGAAATGGCTGGGCCGTCCCTTTTCCCCCTCAAGGCACGATAAAGATCAGGTAAAGTATTATATCAAATTGACAGAAAACTGCTGTAAACAAAAGAACCAACCATAAAAAAGATAAACTAATAATAATGATGTGGGTTTTTCATGAATTGAATACATTAATTAAAAATGAATGAACTGTAAAAACTTATAAGACTAATTACATTTAAATGAAAGTTTAAATGTAAAGTGTGTGCAATAAACAAAAGGGATGAGTGGAGTGAGCACTTCCCTGTGAGTAATGGGCACTTTGACATGGAGTTATAAAGACGCGAGGCTTTTCCAACAGAGTTCCCTCCAAACATGCAATTCTGTGGTTTTCCACTGAGATGTGCATTCACTTTCCCCGTCATCATCAGCCAGAACAAGATTTGAACCTCTTTGTTTAGTTTGTATGTTTTGATCAGCTCCTTCCATGTCCTAAGCACAGATTTTACCCAAGGGTTCTCCACCCCCCCAAATGACTCAAGCGTCTGTCATGTGCCAGTAAGGCCTGTACAGGAACCCCCGGCACAACATTACTCTCAATTTTTCCATTGAGCTTTATATTCTGGGTCACACCAGCAACGCTCTGATTGGAGCTGAAATAAAGTAATTTTTCAAACAAGGCAAACCCCGCCTCCTTTTCCTTTTGATAACTGTAAAGTTTTTAATAGGAATCGAGGGTCTTTTCCTTGCCATATACATCTTAAGATTGTTTTATTCCACGGTGGGGGATGGAAACCGGGAGAGTCTGGAACAGCTCGAGAAATCTGGGCACAACAATCATTTTTATAGTTTCAAACCTTTGACTAGGACTTAAGTATGGGATAAGGTTCCATTTTTATAGTAGTAAAAAGGGGGGAATAATTTTTCAGCGATGGCCCTTCATCACTGCTTGCAATTTTAATATTTAGAATTGATTTTTTCAGGCTGTTGTTGACAGTTAATGGTGAAAAATGTGTCAAAGTCCAAAATCGGTCGATCTGCTGCTCTTTTATGACTCATTTTGCAGTTTTGTTGTTTATTTTCCCTAACCCTTTCAGTCTAAGTACTTTTCTGACAAAAGGCGACTGCAAAAGAGATTTTAAACTGTACAAAAATAGTGACTTGAATTGACCTGGGACAGACCTGATCCACCTGAGGAAGCGCTGGATATCCCACTGAATCCAGATGCCCCAGATCCAGACAGCTCCTGCCCTGAAGTCAGGTCTAGGGTTTGGTCCAGGGTTTGGTCCACTAGGGTCCCGTCCACCAGCAGCACAGCAGAGATTGCGTGTCCCGATCCAGACCCAGAGGCTGACCCAGACCCTGACCCAGAGCCCCTCCAGGATCCCGAGCCACTGTAGACTACTGCTCCTCGGCCCAGCTCCTCTCCTGAACCATTTTCTTCTCTCTGCTCCACTGACCCATCCAGCAGAACCACTCCAGAGCCACTCAGGTCCAAACTGAACCCAGACCCAGGACCCGAACCAGGACCTGAGCCTGGGCCAGAACCGGACTCCTCACCTACACAAAATACAGTGGTCAACAACGATACAACTCTGGAACAATACAGCAGCGCTTGTCCTTACTATGACCCATCTGACCGGTCAGAGCAGCAGAGGAGAGGCTGAGATGACAAACTCACCTGATCCCAGACCAGGTCCCAGTCCTGATCCTGAAAGTCCAGATCCAGTTCCTCTTTTGCTCTCCTGAGATCCTCCGACTGTGGAACTTTCACTTTCTCTGTCCCCAGAGACAAAGACCACACCAGAGCCAAGACCTGAGACCAGATCAGATCCAGTACCTGAACCAGACCCTTCGGCGCTGTTCCCAGAGGTTTCTCCTGAAGCTGAGCCTGAAGCTGAGGACTCCAGATCAGGTTTAATGGAAGGAAACGCTATAGAGCAGAAAACAGATTTGTTTATCAGACCATGCTCCCTGGAGGCCAAATACTGTTTTACTCCGTTTTTAGTCCATCATTCTGTTTTCACTCCATCTTTACTCAATTTCACTCTGTTTTTAAAGTAGTTTTATAGTTTTGACTGCAGAACTGACCGGTGGGAGCAACATGCTGCTCTGGAACTGTCGCTGCGTGGATCACCTCTTCTGTTACTGCCAGCATTGTTACGGAAATGCCCGGCTCCTGTGTCACCGCCAGCGTCATCATGGTGACCTCGGCCGTGTCTGTAGCAACGGGACAGCGGGATTAGGTCGCATTCTCAAAACCTGCTTTATAACCTTGTTATTATTGTAATTAATCACTTCCTGTAATCATGATTAATTATCATGAAATCTGACTGATTGAAAGTGGATTTTTGATTTATTTTTTTCACCTAGAAAGAGTCCGGTGGGAGTGGAGTCAGTTGGGGCTGTGGTGGTGGACAGAATTCCAGGGGGTGCTGTGGCGGTCACTTTGGTCACATGGCGTCGCTGAGAAACACAAATATGGAGTCATGAGGTCAAGTTAGGCTTTGTTTTTACTCAACTGAATCAACAGCCAGATCCTCATTGAAACTAAAGCTAGCATCATGGCTAACTCTAACCCAGAGCAGGAGGCTAACTAACCCAGAGAAGGAGGATAACCCATAGAAGGAGGCTAACTCTAACCCAGAAAAGGAGGCTAACTCTAACCCAGAAAAGGAGGCTAACTCTAACCCAGAGCAGGAGGCTAACTAACCCAGAGAAGGAGGATAACAAACCCAGAGCAGGAGGCTAACCCATAGAAGGAGGCTAACTCTAACCCAGAAAAGGAGGCTAACTCTAACCCAGAAAAGGAGGCTAACTCTAACCCTGAGCAGGAGGCTAACTCTAACCTAGAGAAGGAGGCTAACTCTAACCCAGAAAAGGAGGCTAACTCTAACCCTGAGAAGGAGGCTAATGCTAACTTTGAGCAGGAGGCTAACCCTGAGAAGGAGGCTAATGCTAACTTTGAGCAGGAGGCTAACACTAACCCAAACCTGAGGCTAATGCTAACCCAGAGCAGTAGGTTAACGGGTTCATAATAATTATAAATATCTCTAAAAAATGACAAACTCTGCCCACTACCACATTCAAATAGAGCTGTTAAACTGAGTGGGGTCTGGACCAATAAGTGACAGTGTAATCGTTTACCATTTTTGACCTGAAATTTGCTCATTGCCCTAGTTTTCACTAAAACTGTCAAAACATGACAAAGCAGTTTTACTTCCCAGTTTAGAAGAAAAACAAAGTGGATCTAGACGATAGTTTAGTCCCACTTGTCCTGCCCGAGCGCCATTGCGCGTCATAGCGCCCCCTGCAGCCTCACCTCTGTAAAAATAAGTGTTGTAGCGCCCCCTGCAGCCTCACCTTTGTAACAGGAAGTGTTGTAGCGCCCCCTGCAGCCTCACCTTTGTAACAGGAAGCGTTTGTAGCGCCCCCTGCAGCCTCACCTTTGTAACAGGAAGCGTTGTAGCGCCCCCTGTAGCCTCACCTTTGTAACAGTAAGCGTCATAGCGTGAGTGCACGTCGGGGAAGCCCGTCTGGTTGGCGAAGGCGTGGACAATGTGGACTCCAATGTTGCCTTGGCCGCATTGGGGTCGGGAGCGGCGGACTGGGTAACGCACCGACCCATCTCGCAGCCAACCTGGCTTACATTTGTCTAGACCTGCCCTCCATGCCGCATACAGTTGCCCCGGAGTCGCCAGAGATGCGTTCAGCTGCTCACAGTGCTGTTGCGCCTCATCCAGAGAGAAACTGTCGTAGTCACTGGAGAAAAACACCTCACCTGTGCAAATATAAGAGAGAAACTGTCGTAGTCACTGGAGAAAAACACTTCCCCTGCAAAGCCAGCTCAGATGATCAGATAACCCTAACCCTGCCAATGATCAGATAACCTGCAGGAATAATAAGGTGGCCAAAGGAAGAGATACAGACCACAGATGTTAAGACGCAAAAGCTCCTCACCTCCTCAGTCTCCCTGAGACTGCACACGAGCCGTAAGGAAGGAGGCCGTGGACTAGTGAGTGTGAGAGCCACTATCCAGGATGAAACATCCAAGATCCACAAGAACATCAAGGACAAGGCCCCAGCAGATGACGTGCTCAGTGAAGGTCTCAGGCAATGGGGAACAGAGGATGAGGTGCTGGAGGAGGGGCCATCATAGGAGAACACGCCCCTACATGGGATGTACCACCAGAACATAACTGAAGTGGCTGATATCACAAAATCCTACCAATGACCAGAGCGGGCCGGTCTGAAGGACCTGGTTAGGGTTAACCCTAACCCTAACCCAAGGGCTGCACAGGAACAGGCCCTGAGGACCAAGATCTACCACACCAGACAAGACCCAAGGAGAGGCCCCTGAGAGCAGAACATAACTGCAGGGTGTAACAGATGCTGGCAGGGAAAGCATGCATGAAGCGCCACCAAGTGGCTGGCATAGTGTACAGGAACATCTGTGCGAAGTATGGACTGGAGACCCCAAGGTCAAAGTGGGAAATACCCCCAAAGATACAGACTGACAGAATGGTAATGGCAAACCAACCAGACATTGTGGTGGGGGATAAGCAGCAGAGGAAAGCCGTTGTGGTTGACGTGGCAACAACAAGTGATGGAAACATCAGGAAAAAGGAACACGAGAAACTGGAGAAATACCAAGGGCTCAGAGTAGAGCTGGAGGAGGTGTGGAAGGTGAAGACGCATGTGGTGCCCGTGGTCATCGGAGCACCCGGGGCAGTGACCCCCAAAGTGGAGGAGGGGCTACAGCACTGGAGGAGGGGCTATAACAGATCCCTGGAAAAACATCAGACATCTCAGTCTACAAAAGTGCAGTGCAGGAACAGCAAAGATACTGAAGAACCCTCAAGCTCCCAGGCCTCTGGTAGAGGACCCCAGCTTAGAAAAAGGGACGAGACCACCCGCGGAGGGTGAGAAGGGATTTTTTTTATATATAATATATATTCTCATTTATTTAAATGTGTTTTACCTTCGAGGCGGTCGACGTAGCAGTAAACGTCGTATTTCTCAAAGCCAGGTCTGAGTCCATACGATCTCACTCCAGGGACAAACATAAGGTTCCCTGCACAGTTATCTCTGGGAGACACGATCGGGTACCTGGGGGTGGGGCAGGGGGTGGGGAAGAGTGCGTGGCAGAGGGGGAAGAGGGAAGGGCATAAGGGCAAGGGGGTGGGGCATAATGGAAGAAAAGAAGGTAATTACAGGAAAGTTTATTCAGAGCACACCTTATGTTTAAAGTCTCTTTTCAAATGTTCTGGTTGCTGCCTGAGAGCCCGGACTGTCAGCTGCTTATCCTTCTCATGTGTCACTTAGGGTTTAGGGTTAGGGTCTATTAGGATTACTTTTGGTAGATCAACAGTCAAACAATTATTTCTATTGGAGGTCATTGAAGACTTTAACCGTTTAACCAAGTAGAAATTAATATAATGTTAAATATAATTTTCATTTGTGTTTTAGGGTCTTTTTAGAGTGTGGCAGAGTGTTTTTAGAGTCTGTTTGAGAGTTGTGAAGAGTGTTTTAGGGTTTGGTCCTGACTGTTCGTTACCTGACGGTGTGGTCCCTGAGCCAGCCCGCATCGCACTGGTGGAGTCCGAGTTTTCGAAGGCCGTTTGGAGCTGCTCAGGACTTGCGATGGCTCCGCCCACTTTCACACACGTCTGCACCGCCTCCTCAAATGTGAGCTCATATCGCCCCCTGGAAGAACGGTAGTGGAAACACACACGCTGTCCAAAAAGACCACAATAAACAAAATAATGAACACGGGTTAGGGGTTAGAATTAAGGGTAAGTTCGGGTCGTAAAATCCTCTGTGAATTGAAATTTGTTAGAATGTAAATGACCCTAACACTAATGTACCTAAACTCAATGTACCTATGTACACTAACCCTTCAATTGA
Organism: Chaenogobius annularis; assembly: GCA_015082035.1. Taxonomy (NCBI): domain Eukaryota; kingdom Metazoa; phylum Chordata; class Actinopteri; order Gobiiformes; family Gobiidae; genus Chaenogobius; species Chaenogobius annularis. Next base: position 76,819 of record BJKM01001075.1, on the reverse strand, counting down.
CCCTAACATGGCCTAACTGTAACCCTAATGTACACTAACGCCTATGTACCTCTAACCCTAAGTACGCTAATGCCTGACCCTAAACGTGTTCCTAAACACTAAAGACACTAACCCAATGTAACTAATAATTCTTATATCCCTACAGTGTATTCCTATTTTCGAAGACCCTAAATATGTACCTAACTAATGTACCTAAATGTACACTAATCCCTAATGTACCAAGCCACGTAACCCTCAATGTACACTAATGTCACACTAACACTAATGTACCAAGCTAACCCTAATGTCCCTAACCTAATGATCTAATTGTACCCTAACCCTAATGTACACTAACCCTAATAGTACCCTAGAGACCCTAATGTACCTAATGTACCCTAACCCTAATGTACCCTAACCCTAATGTACCTAATGCTACACTAACCCTAATGTACCCTACCCTAATGACCTAACCCTAATGTACCCTAACCCTAATGACCCTAATCCCTAATGTACCCTAACCCTAATGTACCCTAAACCCTAGTGCACCCTAACCCTAATGTACCAAACCCTAATGCACCCAAACCCTAATGCACCCTAACCCTAATGTACCCTAACCCTAATGTAAAAACAAACCCTAACCCTCGAACACGCAGCCTCTGGAGCAGTTTTCAGGTTCTTTGGAAAAGTGTTCTGGTTTGAACCCACCGGAAGTCAAATACGCACAGACACAGAGAGTCTGCAGTAAACCACTCTAAAGTGCAGAACACGCCTCACGTTAGGTGATGTGAGTGGCAAGGTGGCGCATTGTTTAGCACTCTCACTTGACAGGAAGAAGGGTTAGGTGTTAGGGTTAGGGTTAGGTTTAGGGTTAGGTGTTAGGGTTAGGGTCACGGAGCTGAGTGGACAAAGGCTTTTCTTCTCCCAGCTCTAGTTTTAGTCCTGGTTCAGTACCATCAGAGGAGTGTTGCAGAGGAGGGACAGCGAGCGGAGTTAGAGTGATGACTTTGCCGCGCTTCAGCTCTTCTCCTGTAGGGGGCGTCATCAGCCCCAGGGAAGGGCGTGACCTTGGCCGGTTCTTCTCCCTCTGAAAGAAAGCAGGGTCAAAGGTCAATATATTTAATTTGCAACAAAAGCAGATTTTAAAAGAATGATTTCAACAATAAAATGGAATCTTTTAATGTTAATGGAATATTGAGCCCACTTAAGTGGTCAAGGACACGAACCAAGAGGATCAAAGAAAACATAGGTATTATATAATCTCCAAGAAACCCAGGTAAATGACTCAGAACATCAAAGTATGAACTACATGTGGTTATAAGGACTGTACTGTTCATCATAAAGGGGCAAAACATAAGAGGGGGTTAGGAGTTAGGGGAACTATCATCACAACAGATCAGTGTGTGGATGCAAAACACTTTCTCCAGCTGAACTCAGACAAGACTGAAATCCTGGTCTTTGGCCACAGAAACAAAGAGAACTTGAGTGTTACAGTCTCGCTCCAGAGTCTCCTCCAGAGTCTCCTCCAGAGTCTCGCTCTAAAACCTACACATCAAGTTAGAAACTCTGGGGGTAAAAATTGACTCAGACTTGAATTTTAACAGAGCCACGTCAGATCAATCACATCAGATTCAGCAGCTTTTTACCATCTAAAAAACATGCCCAAAATCAAAAGTCTCGTGTCTAAACAGACCTGGAGAGACTACTGTAGCCGGCCTCCTGCTGGTGCCAGAGTCAGGACTAAACATGGACCGGCCTCCTGCTGGTGCCAGAGTCAGGACTAAACGTGGACCGGCCTCCTGCTGGTGCCAGCAGTCAGGACTAAACGTGGACCGGCCTCCTGCTGGTGCCAGAGTCGGGACTAAACGTGGACCAGGCCTCCTGCTGGTGCCAGAGTCAGGACTAAACGTGGACCGGCCTCCTGCTGGTGCCAGAGTCAGGACTAAACGTGGACGCGCCTCGGACTTGCGGCTGGTGCCAGAGTCAGGGACTAAACGTGGACCGGCCTCTTGCTGGTGCCAGAGTCAGGACTTAAACGTGGACCGCCTCCTGCTGGTGCAGAGTCGGACTAACGTGGACCGGCCTCCTGCTGGTGCCAGAGTCGGGACTAAAACGTGGACCGGCCTCCTGCTGGTGCCAGAGTCAGGACTAAACGTGGACCGGCCTCCTGCTGGTGCCAGAGTCAGGACTAAAACGTGGACCGGCCTCTGCTGGTGCCAAGTAGGACAAACGTGGACCGCCCCTGGTAGCAGAGTCGGATAAACGTGGACCGGCCTCCTGCTGGTGCCAGAGTCGAGGAGACTAACGTGGACCGGCCTCCTGCTGGTCCAGAGTCGGAGACTAAACGTGGACCGCCTCTGCTGGTGCCAGAGTCGGACTAAACGTGGACCGGCCTCCTGCTGGTGCCAGAGTCGGGTACTAAAACGTGACCGCGCTCGCTTTTGGTGCCAGAGTCAGGACTAAACAGCCTGGACCGCCTCCTGCTGGTGCCAGAGTTCGGGACTAAACGTGGACCGGCCTCCTGCTGGTGCCAGAGTCGGGACTAAACGTGGACTGGCCTCCTTTTGGTGCCAGTCAGGACTAAACATGGACCGCCTCCTGCTGGTGCCAGAGTCAGGACTAAACACCGGCCTCCTGCTGGTGCCAGAGTCGGGACTAAACGTGGACCGGCCTCCTGCTGGTGCCAGAGTCGGGACTAAACGTGGACCTGGTTCTCTTCCTGCTGGTGCCAGAGTCAGGACTAAACGTGGACCGGCCTCCTGCTGGTGCCAGAGTCGGGACTAAACGTGGACCGGCCTCCTGCTGGTGCAGAGTCGGGATAAACGTGAGACCGGCCTCCTTGCTGGTGCCAGAGTCGGGACTAAACGTGGACGGCCTCCTTTTGGTGCCAAGTCGGACTAAACATGGACCGGCCTCCTGCTGGTGCCAGAGTCGGACTAACGTGGACCGGCCCTCCTGCTGGTGCCAGAGTCGGGACTAAACGTGGATCCGGCCCTCCTGCTGGTGCCAGAGTCGGGACTAAACGTGGACGGGCCTCGCTGCTGGTGCCAGAGTCCGGGACTAAACGTGGACCGGCCTCCTGCTGGTGCCATCGGGACTAAACGTGGACGGCCTCCTTTTGGTGCCAGAGTCGGACTAAAGTGGAACCGCTTCCTGCTGGTGCCAGAGTCGGGACTAAAACGTGGACGGCCTCCTGCTGGTGCAAGAGTCGGGACTAACGTGGACCGGCCTCCTGCTGGTGCCAGAGTCGGGACTAACGTGGACCGGCTCCTGCTGTGCAGAGCAGGACTAAACACGGGGAATCTGGTTTCACGCTTATGCCAGCTAAAATCTGGACCAGTCTTACCTGAGGATGTGAGACTGGTTCTGTCAAAGTCAAAATCTGATCCTGAAAACAGATTTGTTTAGCTGCGCATTGCAGACAGAGGATTTCTTTGCACTCGTCTCTTTTATGTCTTAACCTGTTTTGTGATTTCTGTTTTGTGATGTGCCTTGTGTCAAATTGTGCTCTGCAAGTAACTTGCCTTGCCAATTAGGGTTAGTGTGTTTTACTTTGATAAATGTACATGCTCCACCAGGGGGCGACATCAATTTTCTATACTGAAGTTGTGGCTCTGATTGCAATACCACTCTGAGGAACCCCTTGTGGAGGAGCTGGAAACTGACATTGTTCGCCATTGGACGTCTCAAATCACAAAAGTTCTGGTGAAACTATAATAACACATTCAGACTAGAGGAATCATGATGTCGGGCTGATCCATAATCTGAGAGAGATGAAATCTAGATGTCTCAACATACACATGTACACGCCTCACTAGATAGGTCTGCACTAGAGCAGACCATTCTAGCTCTCACGGTCCCAATGCCAAGGCCGCACACAGGTCAATAGATCTAAGTTTCTCATGGTTCTGTTGAACATCACCTGTAGATCTGAACAGGAACCACTCAAAACACACTTTTGACATTTAATGTCTCGTCGACTTCGATGAGCCACAGTTTGTACAAATGAAGACAAGACATTGAGAACGTTGAGAAAGAAGGAAAACCACAACGTGAAGTTTCTCCACCCGTTCCTGGGCTGCAGCCTAAGGCCGTTTGAGGGGCAGCGTCATTGCTAGTCGCCGCGGCCATAAAAGAAACAAAGGCAAAAAAACTTAAACGATTTAGAGAACAAACTAAAGCTTGAAGCGAAACAAGCTGAAACAAGGATCCTCACATTCTACAGGGAGATTAACAAAGACAACGAGGTGAGATTTGAAAATGATTTGTTTTCCAAACCAAAGCATATTATGAAACGTGGTCAAAATTCGTCAAAATTATTAGCTGGAGAAAACAACAGGCCAAGGAACACAAATTTTTAAAATGAGCTATGCAGAATAATGTAATTTTAAACCAAACAGACAAATACAATCATAATCTCTGATCCTTCTACAAAAAGCTTTATTTTTATATTTCAACCCTTTGACTTAGAACTTAATAAGGAGATAAGTTTCCATTTTTTCAAAATCTTTTTTATAGTAGTAAAAAGAGGGGTATAATTTTTTTAATTAATGATTTTATGTTCGCGTCCATCAATTGTAACAACAGTGGAATTGTTTTTGTTGTCCTAATAATTTGACCAATGGTTCCAAATTACATATGCAATATGGGTAGGGGAGATCATCGCAGCCCTGCCTGACCCCCTTTCCAGAGTTAGCGGATCAGTCAGATGACCATTGATTTTAATTCTTGATGTTGGATCATCGTAAAGAACCCCATTATTTTTAATAATTAAATCATTGATTTCAAGCACTTTAAATAAATATGGCCAGCTAACAGAATCAAAAGCCTTCTCAGCATCTAAACTAATTATTATGGCTTTGTTTTGTTGTTTTTCTACTTGGTTCATTATGTGTAAAGATCATCTTATGTTATCTTGTGTTTTGTTCATAAATTCCTGTTTGATCATTGTGGATTACATTTGTAAGTATTTGTTCCATTCTTTGGGACATAATTGAGGTGTATATACAATAGTCCACATGAATAGAAATGTGTCTATATGAGGCACAACCCGATCGGTCCTTCTCTACTTTAGGTATCAGGGTACATTCCAGGGATGTGTTAGGGTTAGCTAACCACTCTGAGGCGAACCCGTCACTCCCCGATTCAATCCCCGGAGATTCAATGTTCTTTAGTCTCTTGATTGCACCCTGTATTTCAAACACTGTTGGCCATACATTTACATTTTATTACATTTTCTTTATCTGCTGAAATTTTAGAGAAACTTTCTAGTTTTGTTACTACAACTTTGACCCCAGATTGACCCTGACCCTTGACCCACCTCTGAAGCAGATGGCATCATAGCGGGAGTCTGGATATGGGAACCCGGTCTGGTTTTGGTGTAGGAAAACGGTCCGGACGCCAACCAGGCCCCCCCCACACTGAGGGCGAGGCTTGTTTATGGGATATCTCACACTGCGATCCTTCAGCCAACCAGCACTGCACACATCCATGCCCCGGCCCCAGGCCAGGAACAGCTCACCTGAGAGAGGGAGAACCAATCAGAGGAGAACCCATTCTCATATTAATACGAGTAGAAACATTTGGTCACGCTAACGTCTTTTAACTGGCACCGGCGTAGAGAACATATTCCACATATTTCATGCTCACTGCACTGGCGCCCGTTCATTTTAGAGTTGATTTGAACATTTTAGTGTTTCTTTTTAAAGCTCTTCACGGACTGGTCCACGCACATCTCAGACCTCATTGTTCCCCACACTCCTGCGCTCGCTGAGGTCTGAGGGCCAGTTCCAACTTCTGGTCCCAAAAACGAGACTCAAAAGACCGAGCCTTTTCTGTAGTCGACCTCAAACTTTGGAACGCTCTTCCTCCTCACGTAAAGACTGCACCTTCAGCTGATGCTTTTAAGTCTCATTTAAAAACGCACTAGGATTTAACCCGACATGACAATTGTGTGGTCCTCTGACCTTTTATTACTTTTTATATTCTATTATGTTTTTAAGTTGTTTTTATTTGGTTTGTACGTATTTATGTATTTTATTTTTAAATTTGTATATTTTTAACATGTATTTTTAACATATGCTTGTTTTGTTCTCTGTGCAGCACTTTGGAGACTTTTGTGTTGGTAAAATGTGCTATACAAATAAAGTTGAATTGGATATTTCTCTGCTCCCCACATATAAAGAGGATGTTTAGTGTCTAAATGAGAAGCACAATATCACAAATCTACACTTACGTTCAGGCAGAGGACAGTTTTAGTGCTAATTATTATCTCAAATAAAACTGCAAATGTTTTACAGCAGTGACTTTTACCAAGGCTTTGACCTAAATGTGCTCGATGCGTTGGAACCAAACACACTTTTGGCTTATGCCGATGGCTTTTGCTAACGGCTAAAGGAAGAACACAAGGTCCAGAGTTGAAAACCTACATCATTTCTATGTCTGAGGAGACGGTTGAGCCAATCAGGGGGAAGGACTCACCTGTAGAGGCAAGGCGTCCTCCGAGCTTCACACACTGATCTGCAGCTTCATAAAACGAGAACTTCTCCAGAGATGTTGAATAGAACACATGACCTGCAGAGAGACCGAGTTAAACCAGGACTGAAGAAGGTGTGGTTCTATTGGGAGAACGCAGTGTCCTGTGGTTCTGATGGGCGAACACAGAGTGTTCTGTGGTTCTAATGGGAGAACACTGAGTGTCCTGTGGTTTTAATGGGCGAACGCAGAGTGTTCTGTGGTTCAAATGGTAGAATGCAGTGTTGTGTGGTTCTAATAGGAGAACACTGAGTGTTCTGTGGTTCTAATGGCAGAACGCTGAGTGTCCTGTGGTTCTAATGGGAGAACGCTGAGTGTTCTGTGGCTCTAATGGGAGAATGCAGTGTTCTGTGGTTCTAATGGGAGAACACTGAGTGTCCTGTGGTTTTAATGGGAGAACGCAGAGTGTTCTGTGGTTCTAATGGGAGAACACTGAGTGTCCTGTGGTTTTAATGGGAGAACGCAGAGTGTTCTGTGGTTAGAATGGTAGAACGCAGTGTTGTGTGGTTCTAATGGGAGAGCGCAGAGTGTTATGTGGTTCTAATAGCAGAATGCAGTGTTGTGTGGTTCTAATGGGAGAACGTTGAGTGTTCTGTGGCTCTAATGGGAGAACGCAGAGTGTTCTGTGGTTCTAATGGGAGAAGGCTAAATGTTATGTGGTTCTAATGGGAGAATGCAGTGTTCTGTGGTTCTAATGGGAGAACACTGATTGTCCTGTGGTTTTAATGGGAGAACACTGAGTGTCCTGTGGTTTTAATGGGAGAACGCAGAGTGTTCTGTGGTTCAAATGGTAGAACGCAGTGTTGTGTGGTTTTAATGGGAGAGCGCAGAGTGTTCTGTGGTTCTAATAGCAGAATGCAGTGTTATGTGGTTCTAATGGGAGAACACTGATTGTCCTGTGGTTTTAATGGGAGAACGCAGAGTGTTCTGTGGTTCAAATGGTAGAACGCAGTGTTGTGTGGTTCTAATGGGAAAGCACAGAGTGTTCTGTGGTTCTAATAGCAGAATGCAGTGTTGTGTGGTTCTAATGGGAGAACGCAGTGTTGTGTGGTTCTAATGGGAGAGTGCAGAGTGTTCTGTGGTTCTAATGGGAGAACGCAGTGTTGTGTGGTTTTAATGGGAGAGTGCAGAGTGTTCTGTGGTTTCTAATGGAGAGCAGTTTGTGTGTTCTAATGGAGAGCCGCAGAGTGTTCTGTGGTTTCAAATGGTATGAGTTAGTGGTTCTAACGCAGTGTTGGTTCAATGGTGCAGTGTGTGTTCTGTAATAATGGGAGAGCGCAGAGTGTTCTGTGGTTCACAGGAAACGCCAGTTTGTGTTTTCAAATGGAGAGTGCAGAGTTTCTGGTGGTTCTAATGGGGGAACGCAGTGTTGTGTGGTTCTAATGGGAGAGCAGAGTGGTTAAATGTTAGTGGTTGTGTTGTGGTTCAATGGGACGCAGTGTTCTGTAAGTGCGTTCTAATGCTGTGGTTCTAATGGGAACGCAGTGTTGTGTGGTTCTAATGGGAGAGTGCAGAGTGTTCTGTGGTTCTAATGGGGGAACAGTGTTGTGTGGTTCTAATGGGAGAGTGCAGAATGTTCTGTGGTTCTAATGGGGGAACGCAGTGTTCTGTGGTTCTAATGGGAGAGTGCAACTGTTCTGTGGTTCTAATGGGAGAACGCACAGTGTTCTGTCAAGGCACCTGTTCCATTGTTGTGTCTTTCCGATTCATCTCGTTTCTGCTCAGGCCCAGGTTCTTTGGCTAAGAACCTCTAAAGTTGCTATAGTAACTAAACAAACATCAGTTTAGAGATTTGTATGATCAAATTTACTCTTGGATTATGTTTTCCTGATAAATCATTGCTCAACGTCGGTAAAAATGTTATAAACATTTAAACATTTGAAAAAGATGGAAAAATGGAGCAGGTTTAGTCTGGGTTTAGTCTGGGTTTAGTCTAGGGTTAGTTTTTAGTCTGGGTTTAGTCTGGGTTTAGTCTGGTTTAGGGTTAGTCTGGGTTTAGTCTGGGTTTAGTCTAGGGTTTAGTCTGGGTTTAGGGGTTTAGTCTGGTTTAGTCTGGTTAGTAGTCTGGGTTAGTCTGGGTTTCAGTCTGGTTTAGTCAGGGTTAGTCTGGGTTTAGTCTGGGTTTAAGTGGGTTTAGTCTGGGTTTAGTCTAGGGTTAGTCTGGGTTTAGTCTGGGTTTAGTCCTGGGTTTAGTCTAGGGTTAGTCTGGGTTTCCTCTGGGTTTAGTCTCTGGGTTTAGTCTGGGTTTAGTCTGGGGTTAGTCTGGGTTAGTCTGGGTTTAGTCTAGGGTTAGTCTGGGTTTAGCTGGGTTAGTCTGGGTTTAGTCTGGGTTAGTCTAGGGTTAGTCTGGTTTAGTCTGGGTTTCGTCTGGGTTTTCGTTAGGGTTTAGTCTAGGCTTTAGTCTGGGTTAGTCTGGGTTTAGTCTGGGTTTAGTCTGGGTTTAGTCTAGGGTTAGTCTGGGTTTTAGTCTGGGTTTAGTCTGGGTTTTAGTCTGGGTTAGTCTGGGTTAGTCTGGGTTTAGTCTGGGTTTAGTCTAGGTTAGTCTGGGTTTCGTCTGGGTTTTCATCTGTTTAGGTCTGGGTTTAGTCTGGGTTTAGTCTGGTTTTAGTCTCTGGGTTTAGTCTGGGTTTAGTCTGGGTTAGTCTGAGGGTTAGTCTGGGTTTAGTCTGGGTTTAGTCTGGGTTTAGTCTGGTTTAGTCTGGTTTAGGGTTTAGTCTGGGTTAGTCTGGGTGTTGGGGTTTAGTCTGGGTTAGGGTTTAGGGTTTAGTCTAGGGTTAGTCTGGGTTAGTCTGGGTTTAGTCTGGTTTAGTCTGGGTTAGGCTGGGTTTAGTCTGGTTTAGTCTAGTCTGGGTTTAGTCTAGGGTTAGTCTAGGTCGTCTGGTTTAGTCTGGGTTTAGTCTGGGTTAGTCTGGGTTTAGTCTGGTTTAGTCTGGGTTTAGTCTAGGGTTAGTCTGTAGGTTTTAGTCTGGGTTTTAGTCTGGGTTTAGTCTGGGTTTAGTCTGGGTTTAGTCTAGGGTTAGTCTGGTTAGTCTGGGTTATCTGGTTAGTCTGGGTAGTTTTTAGTCTCTAGGGTTTAAGTTAGTCTGGGTTTTGTCGGTTTAGTCTGGGTTTAGTCTGGGTTTAGTCTGGTTAGCTGTTTCGTCTGGGGTTAGTCTGGGTTAGTCTGGTTTAGTCTGGGTTAGTCTAGGGTTAGTCTGGTTTAGTCTTTAGGGTTAGTCTGGGTTTAGTCTGGAGTTTAGTCTGGGTTTTAGTCTGGGTTTAGTCTGGGTTTAGTCTGGGTTTAGTCTGGGTTAGTCTGGGTTTTAGTCTGGTTTAGTCTGCTAGGGTTTAGTCTAGGGTTAGTCTGGGTTTGTCTGGGTTTTCGGGTTTTGTCTGGGGTTAGTCTGGGTTTCTGGGTTTAGTCTGGGGTTAGTCTGGGTTTAGTCTGGGTTTAGTCTGGGGTTAGTCTGGGTTTAGTCTGGGTTTCGTCTGGGTTTTGTCTGGGTTTAGTCTGGGTTTAGTCTGGGTTTAGGGGTTAGTCTGGGTTTAGTCTTGGGTTTAGTCTGTTTTAGTCTACTTTTAGTCTGGGTAATTAAATGTAATCCCTAGAGTCCTGGTTTTGTCCAGGTTTAGTCCAGATCTGTACCAGCCATTCTTCTCAGCGAGCAGTAAACGTCGAAAAGTCTCATTCAGGTCGGATCCCATAAGTCCTTACTCCAGGAAAGTTCTCCTTATCGCCATAGCAACGCTCCCTGGGCTCCTGGATTGGGTACCTGCAACAGAGACCCATTTTAGTCCTGTTTTAGACCTGGTTTAGCACCTGAGTCTTATCCGAGCGCCGGTCGGCGTCACACTGTTTCTGGGTTAGGGTTCAGTCCTGCTTTAGTCCTGGTTTAGTCCTGGTTTAGACCTGGTTTAGACCTGGTTTAGACCTGGTTTAGTACCTCACGGTCTGGTCTGAGAGCCAGCCGGCGTCGCACTGATGAAAGCCATCGTCGTAGGCCGCCTGCAGTTGCGCTGGAGTGGCGATGGTGGCGCTGTATCCTCACATGCCGTTTTCACATGCGTTTGGCTTCTTCATACATCAGAGAGTAACGCGAGAAGCTCGGTAGTGGAAACACAACTCTGCAAAAGAGCCAGACCAGAATTGGGTTGGTCTGGACCAGAACCTGACCAGGTCAGACCTGGGAAAGAGCAGCTTCACCACAGTCCACGTGTTGCACAACACTGCAAGCTTCCATCATACTTTTAGGATTTGCAGTCAAAGGCTTTTGTATAACGACACCTGACTCTGACACACAGAAGGTGTATGGGAGGGCATCTCGGCTCACCTGTGACATGCAGCCTGACGGAGTCGTGTCTGCCCTGGGCGCCATGTGTGACTCGCAGCGGAAAACGCCAGAGTCGCTCGCTCGTAGCTCACTCATCTCCAGGCTGGCATCAGTTGGCACCAGCGGGTAGTTCACCATTGTAACGCGGTCCACAAACTCCGCCTCCACCTGAACAACCCCGCCCACTGCCACCAGCACAGTGCGAGTACCCGCCTCTGTCATGTGACTCCACTTCACGCGATGCGATAGGCCAGCCAGAGATGAAGAGGCCGGAGTCATGGCATCATCCTGGAAGTAACAGGGAAGAAGATGCACTTTTCCTCCCAGCAGGGGACGCAAGGGAGCATCCAGAGGAATGCTGACCCTGAGTGAGACGTCTTCTTCTGGCTCTGAAAGCAATAGAACTGTTAAGAAATATTAAGGGCAGGACGGTGTAATTCCTCATTCATCCAGGAGTTTTCCACTCGAGAAAAAGGTTGTAGTTGTTCAGTTGTAGTCACCTGACACAAGGCCTGTCCTACTCTGAGTAAGCCCTGCCCACCAGGCGGAGCCTCCTGATAATAGCCTGTCTTGTTTGTCTATTCGTTAGTATAGTACTGTTTTCAAGTTTCCCCTTAAACTAATCTTCTTTGTCACCCTAACTGCCCTATAACGGGCCATATAAATCCTATTGTTAGCTGGCTGCTGTCCCTCATCACTGATGAGTACCTGATTAGCATCAGAATGGCCAGGGCTGATACCAACCCTATGGCTTCAAAATACTGTTGTATATTGTATTTACAAAATATCTTTTTTATTTATCTTTTTTTTTTTTTTTTTAAAGATCAAATATCAACCATAGAACAGACACGGGCACAACCAGAGAGCAACATTTAACATCAAAATACAAATAGACATCAACTAGAAAAAAAAAAACCAGTCATTTCTAAAACAATGTCAGTCCAGTACTTGATCGTAGTTGAAGTTTGTGTCAGCTGACAAAATTATATTCCAAAGGTATCCATTTCTTGTATCCATGGCAGGAGTTCTGAGGCCCAAATACATAGTTCTAAAATTCAGAGGGATAGAAATGTCAAAAACAGTCTGCAGTGCGTCGTGTAATATATATATATTATATTACACAATATTTGTGAACAACAGGACGGTCCCAAAACATGTGATAGTGGTTTGCCTCCTGGTGGCGCTGTTTCTCCAACAGTTGCATGTCCTTGTGAATAATAAGCACTTTGATATGGAGTTATGAAGAAACGTGACACATTTTTACAATAGAATTCTCTCCAAACATGTGACTTTGAGCTCCTCCCACTGGGATGTCCTCACACTTTCCCACTCTTCATCTGTCAAAACAAGATGACCTTCTCCTTCAATTTGTTTTTCATATATTTAGTAGAGTAGCTGTCCAGATTAGAAATGCATTTGTAATGATTTAGATCAGTGGCGTGCATTGACTTTCATGGATGGGCAAGCAGACCTGGGGTGTTCATTAATATTTAGTATATGATAGAACCGGGGTCTACCACTTGAGTCTCAATGAGTCGTCCAAACTGTCAGAGGCACTTTAACTCACATACCTCCCCAGAGTGCTACATGGATAAATATGCTCGACCAATTACACAAATGAGCGTTCTATGTTGTTAAATGACCTGTATTTCTAACTAACATTTATTCACTGGAAACATGAACAGAGCTTGAGCTACAAACACAGACTTGTCTCCAAAAGATAAGTTTGTTTGTTGAAACTTGGCACTGCTGTTGCTTAGCTTCTCCTCGCACATGCTCAGTTAGGGCAAAACCAGAAAAACATGATTGCCCTGACCGCCACCACTGATTTAGATACTTTACCCCTTGAAAGTTCTGATTTATAATCCTTGATAAACATCTCAGTCAGAGGGTTTTAATCGTCATTACTTTGTTTAATTTATCGGTTATAATAACTCCTTATTTGTAATTACCAATAAAGTCCTTTTTCTCCTGGCCAAAGGATTCTTTTAACACACAAAAACTTTTCATGTGATTATATAACAATCTGTGACAAACTTTTATACCTTTTGTAATCCAGACCTTGAGTCTCAGGTCAGTTCTATTTGATAAGATAAGATAAGATCACCTTTATTTGTCCCCAATGGGGAAATTACAGAGTTGCAACAAAGATTAGGCAGAAATATAATAATAAAACAAACTTAGAAAAACAAAGAAAANGTCTGGTTTAGTCTGGGTTTAGTCTAGTTAGTCTGGGTTAGTCTTGGGTTTAGTCTGGTTACTGGGTTAGTTTAGTCTGTTTAGTCTGGGTTTAGTCTGGGTTTAGTCTGGGTTTAGTCTGGTTTAGTCTGGGTTAGTCTGGGTTAGTCTGGGTTTAGTCTGGGTTTTAGTCTGGGTAGTCTGGGTTTAGTCTGGTTTAGTCTGGGTTAGTTAGTCTGGGGTTTAGTCTGGGTTTAGTCTGGGTTTAGTCTAGGTTAGTCTAGGTCTGGGTTTAGTCTGGGTTTAGTCTAGGGTTTAGTCTAGGGTTAAGTCTGGGTTTTCGTCTGGGTTTCGTCTGGTTTAGTTTGTCTGGTTTAAGTTCTGGTTTAGTCTGGGTTTAGTCTGGGTTTAGTCTGGGTTTAGTCTGGGTTTAGTCTGGGTTTAGTCTGGGTTTAGTCTGGGTTTAGTCTGGGTTCTGGTAGTCTGGGTTAGTCTGGGTTTAGTCTGTTTAGTCTAGGGTTAGTCTGGGTTTAGTCTGGGTTAGTCTGGGTTAGTCTGTTAGTGGGTTTAGTCTAGGGTTTATCTGGTTTGTCTGGGTTTCGTCTGAGTTTAGTCTAGGGTTTAGTCTGGGTTTTAGTCTGGTTTAGTTTAGGGTTTGTCTGGGTTTAGTCGGTTTAGTCTGGGTTAGTTGGGTTTAGTCTAGGGTTAGGTTTAGTCTGGGTTTAGTCTGGGTTAGTCTGGGTTTAGTCTGGGGTTTAGTCTGGTAGTCTGGTTAGTCTGGGTTAGTCTATCTGGGTTTAGTCTGGGTTTAGTCTGGGTTTATAGTCTGGGTTTAGTATGGGTTTAGTCTTAGTCTGGGTTTAGTCTGGGTTTAGTCTGGGTTTAGTCTAGGGTTGTTCAATTAAATGTAATCCATAGAGTCCTGGTTTTGTCCAGGTTTAGTCCAGATCTGTACCAGCCCATTCTTCTCAGCAAGCAGTAAACGTCGAAAGTCTCATTCAGGTCTCGATCCCATAAGTCCTTACTCCAGGAAAATTCCCTTATCGCCATAGCAACGCTCCCTGGGCTCCTGGATTGGGTACCTGCAACAGAGACCCATTTTAGTCCTGTTTTAGACCTGGTTTAGCACCTGAGTCTTATCCGAGCGCCGGTCGGCGTCACACTGTTTCTGGGTTAGGGTTCAGTCCTGCTTTAGTCCTGGTTTAGTCCTGGTTTAGACCTGTTTAGACCTGGTTTAGACCTGGTTTAGTACCTCACGGTCTGGTCTGAGAGCCAGCCGGCGTCGCACTGATGAAAGCCATCGTCGTAGGCCGCCTGCAGTTGCGCTGGAGTGGCGATGGTGGCGCTGTTCTCCTCACATGCCGTTTTGGCTTCTTCATACATCAGAGAGTAACGCGAGAACGCTCGGTAGTGGAACACAACTCCTGCAAAAGAGCCAGACCAGAATTGGGTTGGTCTGGACCAGAACCTGACCAGGTCAGACCTGGGAAAGAGCAGCTTCACCACAGTCCACGTGTTGCACAACACTGCAAGCTTCCATCATACTTTTAGGATTTGCAGTCAAAGGCTTTTGTATAACGACACCTGACTCTGACACACAGAAGGTGTATGGGAGGGCATCTCGCTCACCTGTGACATGCAGCCCTGACGGAGTCGTGTCTGCCCTGGGCGCCATGTGTGACTCGCAGCGGAAAACGCCAGAGTCGCTCGCTCGTAGCTCACTCATCTCCAGGCTGGCATCAGTTGGCACCAGCGGGTAGTTCACCATTGTAACGCGGTCCACAAACTCCGCCTCCACCTGAACAACCCCGCCCACTGCCACCAGCACAGTGCGAGTACCCGCCTCTGTCATGTGACTCCACTTCACGCGATGCGATAGGCCAGCCAGAGATGAAGAGGCCGGAGTCATGGCATCATCCTGGAAGTAACAGGGAAGATGCACTTTTCCTCCCAGCAGGGGACGCAAGGGAGCATCCAGAGGAATGCTGACCTGAGTGAGACGTCTTCTTCTGGCTCTGAAAGCAATAGAACTGTTAAGAAATATTAAGGGCAGGACGGTGTAAATCCTCATTCATCCAGGAGTTTTCCACTCGAGAAAAAGGTTGTAGTTGTTCAGTTGTAGTCACCTGACACAAGGCCTGTCCTACTCTGAGTAAGCCCTGCCCACCAGGCGGAGCCTCCTGATAATAGCCTGTCTTGTTTGTCTATTCGTTAGTATAGTACTGTTTTCAAGTTTCCCCTTAAACTAATCTTCTTTGTCACCCTAACTGCCCTATAACGGGCCATATAAATCCTATTGTTAGCTGGCTGCTGTCCCTCATCACTGATGAGTACCTGATTAGCATCAGAATGGCCAGGGCTGATACCGCCCTATGGCTTCAAAATACTGTTGTATATTGTATTTACAAAATATCTTTTTTTATTTATCTTTTTTTTTTTTTTTAAAGATCAAATATCAACCATAGAACAGACACGGACACAACCAGAGAGCAACATTTAACATCAAAATACAAATAGACATCAACTAGAAAAAAATAAAACAGTCATTTCTAAAACAATGTCAGTCCAGTACTTGATCGTAGTTGAAGTTTGTGTCAGCTGACAAAATTATATTCCAAAGGTATCCATTTCTTGTATCCATGGCAGGAGTTCTGAGGCCCAAATACATAGTTCTAAAATTCAGAGGGATAGAAATGTCAAAAAACAGTCTGCAGTGCGTCGTGTGTAATATATATATATATATTACACAATATTTGTGAACAACAGGACGGTCCCAAAAACATGTGATAGTGGTTTGCCTCCTGGTGGCGCTGTTTCTCCAACAGTTGCATGTCCTTGTGAATAATAAGCACTTTGATATGGAGTTATGAAGAAACGTGACACATTTTTTACAATAGAATTCTCTTCCAAACATGTGACTTTGAGCTCCTCCCACTGGGATGTCCTCACACTTTCCCACTCTTCATCTGTCAAAACAAGATGACCTTCTCCTTCAATTTGTTTTTCATATATTTAGTAGAGTAGCTGTCCAGATTAGAAATGCATTTGTTATGATTTAGATCAGTGGCGTGCATTGACTTTCATGGATGGGCAAGCAGACCTGGGGTGTTCATTAATATTTAGTATATGATAGAACCGGGGTCTACCACTTGAGTCTCAATGAGTCGTCCAAACTGTCAGAGGCACTTTAACTCACATACCTCCCCAGAGTGCTACATGGATAAATATGCTCGACCAATTACACAAATGAGCGTTCTATGTTGTTAAATGACCTGTATTTCTAACTAACATTTATTCACTGGAAACATGAACAGAGCTTGAGCTACAAACACAGACTTGTCTCCAAAAGATAAGTTTGTTTGTTGAAACTTGGCACTGCTGTTGCTTAGCTTCTCCTCGCACATGCTCAGTTAGGGCAAAACCAGAAAAACATGATTGCCCTGACCGCCACCACTGATTTAGATACTTTACCCCTTGAAAGTTCTGATTTATAATCCTTGATAAACATCTCAGTCAGAGGGTTTTAATCGTCATTACTTTGTTTAATTTATCGGTTATAATAACTCCTTATTTGTAATTACCAATAAAGTCCTTTTTCTCCTGGCCAAAGGATTCTTTTAACACACACAAACTTTTCATGTGATTATTTTTAACAATCTGTGAGAAACTTTTATACCTTTTGCAATCCAGACCTTGAGTCTCAGGTCAGTTCTATTTGATCAAGATAAGAATAAGATCACCTTTATTTGTCCCCAATGGGGAAATTACAGTGGAGTTGCAACAAAGATTAGGCAGAAATATAATAATAAAAAAACTTAGAAAAACAAAGAAACACAACATAAGCGACCAGTTAAGACCTGAACCTCTTTGTTGAGTTGTATGTTGTGATCAGCTCCTTCCATGTCGTAAGCACAGATTTGACCCAGGATTCTTCACTTCCTCCTCAGACCAAGCGTCTGTCATGTGCCAGTAAGGCCTGCACAGGAACCCCCAGGCACAACATACTCTCAGTATGTTTGAATCTGTAGTCAGGCAGTCATTTAAGGGTTGGGTTAGTCACCCCCCTCATCGGCTCATCTCGGACGGGAATGAGTCTGTCTACAGGAAGGTGGTCGGTTGGTGTCCTGGTCCCGTACAATGGAGTCAGACGCCCAGAAGACAGTGGAGATGATCGTGGACTTCAGGAATTCACAGCCCCCCACCCCCCAGACCTGGAAAGACCTTACCGGGGGCTGAGGATGTGACCCTCTATAGTGGAGCACACCCTCCGGTCCCCCTTCTTGAACAGAGGGACCACCACCCGGTCTGCCAGTCCAGAGGCACAGTCCCCGACGCCACGCGATGTTGCAGAGACGTGTCAACCAAGACAGTCCGCAACATCCAGGAACTTTAGGGACTCGGAGCGTATCTCATCCACTTGTTTTCAGCATGTTTGGCTCCAACAGCTTTAGTTGTTCTGTAAATTGTTTAGTTTTTTCTGCCGTTTCTTTTGGCCGCGGCGACAGCAATGACGCTGCCCCTCCAAACGGCCTTAGCGGCCAGAGAACCTGGAGAAACTTCACGTTGTGGTTTTCCTCTTCAAACGTCTCAATGTCCTTTGTCTTCATTTGACAAACTGTGGCTCATCGAGTCGACGAGCATTAAATGTCCAAAGTGTGTTTTGTGTTCCTGTTCCAGATCTACAGTGATGTCAACAGAACCATGAGAACTTAGATCTATTGGACCTGTGTCGGCCTCTGGCATTTGGACCTGTCTTTGTTGAAAATAAAAAAACTTAGTCTATTCTATTATAGATCTTATGTGGGTTGGAAAAATGTGTTCCGTACTTTTCAGACTTTTAAGCCGCTACTTTTTTCCAACGTTTTGAACCCTAACCCTATACTCCGATGCGCCTAATTGATAGATTTTTACTGGCTAGCGGCCACCAGGGGGCACTCTAGCAGGAAGTGATATTGGAGGGAAAACCATTTTTTAGGGGGAAAAAAGGCCCTCCGGTATGGTAGATGCACATTTTCACCTGCATATTTACAAACTAAAGTTGGAACACACTGGACAAATACTCACATGTCTCCAGTACAGTCCAGAACCTTTTCATTGAAACAAATGGAAAAAAGGAGAGAATGTCAGACTGTTCAAGGGTCCAGTATCTGCAAATGCCAATGCCTCCTCCTGTGCGGTGAATCTTTGTATTTTTCCATCCACGTTGAGCCTCAGTGTTAAGGGATAAAGCAGAGCGTAATCCCCTTTCTGGTCTCTCGGGCGGAGTTTCTTGAATACTCTTGCCGAGTCGTTGAAGAAAGACTTGGGGCTTGTTTGATCAGAGTTGCCCCGGCGAGATGTCTAGATGCAGCCATGACACGTTGTTTATCATTGAAGGTGTATACTTGTATAATAGGTCTTGGATGCTGGTTCAAAGCCGGTTTGGGAGCTAGGAAGTGATGCATGGTCAAGCTTTATTTTCTCAGCATTTGTTGGAAGTTTTAGATATTTGGCGATCCAGGTCACTATATACTTGACCACATCTTTTCTTCAGTGAAAAAGGGTTAGGGTTAGGGTTAGGGGTTTCCTTTATGGTTATGGTTCTCCAGCTTGTCCAGTTCAACAGTCAAAACATGCACCTGGTTCGTCAGTTCTGCTACTTGGTTTGTAATGTAGAGATTGTGTCATTTCAATCATGGATTTCCTGTGCTGCCTAACCCTAACCTAACCCTAACCCGGGGGCCCAGTTCGCCATTCTTGGATTTCAAATCACGCATTTCCGCCAGTGCTGTGTCTATTTTTGCGTCTACTGCCTTTGTAATCTCGTCAGCAAAGCTGCCATAATCGCTGGGTTCTCGCTCCTGGATTCCTCCAAAGCCGAGCCAGAGCTGCTGGCGCCTGTGCTGGAGCGAGAGGAGCCGGCGCTGAAGCGGGCGCTGCCAGCTTAGATGGAGCATTGCTAGTCCGCTTCTCGGTTCTGTTGTTCTTCAGTTTCATGTTCAAGAAATAAGTGCTGCTCATGATATGTCTGCTCCCATGTGAAACTATTGAGTCTCCCCAGGTGAAGTAATAAATGCAGATAACTCAATGGGATCAACCGCAGCCTGACAGACACAACCAAGCCCCTTAATGTCTTGTTTTTTTAAAAAAGTGCCAAGATGCAATGACTACATTAAACTGAATATTTTTCTACATCCGGACTGATCCGGGACTGATCCTACAACTGATCCCTACCTAACCTCAGCACATTCCTCCTTATTGAATTACTTTGTGAACTTTAGAACTCATAAGGGTTAGGTTAGGGTTAACCCTAACCCTAACCCTCCGTCATTCCTCACAGAAGGACTGCATTTGGTCTTTTCTGTCAGTGAACGCTGAGCCTGAAGTCATTTAAGACTCATTCATCATTTTCTTTTAAAAAGGGAATGCAAAAGAGTTGTGAGCACTGATTGTATATTATTGACTTTGCAATTTTATTGTATATTTGTATTTTTTATGTGGGATTTCTTAATTGGTCACTCATCAGGCAAAGGGACGTATGATGCTAATTAGCTTGTAAGAGCTATCTCAGGCATACAGTATTTGGTTTCATGTTGAGTCATGTGCAATATCCCTTTTCAAATAAATAATAAATAAAGCAGGCTAAACCTGGCTGATGCAGCAGCTTTACATCGGCCCAGAGCAGAGGAAGGGACACCAGCAAGAGGTACAGCCGCATCGTCATGGAGACCTGGAGGAAACAGGAAGAAGGTCAGAAACAGCTGAAACAAATCTGTAGTAACTGTAGTAGATCAGGTTCTGGTATAAATAAAAGATCTAACCCAGATCTCACTTTGGAGAGGGGTAAAATATTATGTATCGGCAGTTTGGTTCCAAATGCAGCAGCAAGATTAGGAACAGGAACTAAAAGAAGAGAGCACATTACGCCGGTGCTGGAGTCTCTTCACTGGCTCCTGTCCAGTTTAGAATCACATTTAAACTCCTCCCCCTGACTTCCAAAGCCATGAATGACCACGCCCCATCCAACCTCAAAGATGCTATAGGACCTTATCATCCAATCAGCGCACTTCGCTCTCAAAATGCTGGACTTCTGGTGGTCCCAAGAGTCCACTTAAATCGGAAGAATCAAATGAAGAAGAGGATTTGCTAAAGAACCACCAGTCCATCTTGTTCCGATGCCCTAAGGTTTTCTGTGGAAAAGGTTATAGCCCAGGGACTTCCAGTATGACGTTTTTTCTTAAAAAGTACCTTTTTACCCACAAAATCTCAAGAAACGTGGAGCAAGAGATGAGCAAACGCAGAAGACACAAGCCTGGTGGCGCTACGTGAACTAAACACTCAAAGCTGAAGGTCCACGGCTCCAGTGAAAACCAGCCCACCTCACACGCTAACGAGGCCACCATGGCTAGCAGGCCCGAGGCTAACATGGCTAGTGGGTCCGAGGCTAGGGTTAGCCTCGGGCTCGAACACTGGTCTCCAGGCTCGCACTTGTTCGAAGGTGTAGATCTCCTCACACCAACTGGCCATTAATGATACATGAAATTGAAAGTGAAATGCAGCGTGACATGGCGGCGCTGAGGGCAGAAATGAGATCAGCGCTTGGTACTGCCCAATTTGAAGAAATCATCTCTCATATAAAGTAGATAAAGAGGCAGGAGCGGATGGCGTAAGCAGAGACGACACTGAACAATGTATATCGGACAATACGGACGAGCTGCAGACTATGACGGCCAAGATGGAGGCGCTGCAGGCCGAGGTAAAGACTCTGCAGACACAGAGACCCAACCTAGACTTGTGGGGGTCCAAGAGGGAAGAAGGGGAAGGAGAAGACAGTGTAAGATTTCTGGAGAAGATAATACCTGAGATCATGAGGTACCCCCTCCATCACAATAGAAAGAGCACATCACCTGGGCAAACCAGTACCAGCAGCTGATAAACCACGAGGCCCGATTATGAGGTTTTTTAACGATCATGTGACGGTCTTGAAGGCTACAAAGGTTAAAGGAGACCTCCAGTACAAAGGCAAGCGTATCTTCTTACCCCTAACCCCTCGATACCTAGTTTCCAGCATGAACCTTTGTTTTGTTTTCTTTTTTTTTTTTAATAAACAAATAGATAATATGTTTGGTGTAGGGTTTCTTATGTAAATGTGTTGTTTTTGACCAGAGAGATTAAAAACATTCAAAAATGATCAACGGTAAACTCAATACAATCAACCCAACATTGGAAGTGGTCAGAAGAATTGGAGAAACAGGACTTTTATAGGTTTTTACAAATAATGAGTTTCTATAACTGAGACATGAAACAAAGTCCTGACCATTGAAACCCTCTGAGATGTTCATCAAGGATTATGAAGCAGAACTTTCAAGGGGAATAAGATCTAAATTATATCAGTGCATTTCTAATCTGGACAAACACTAAATATATTAAACACAAATGTGAAGGAGAGAGTGGTCTTGTTTTGACAGATGAAGAGTGGGAAGATGTTTGCACATCCCTGTTGAGGACTACAAAGTTTTGAATGTATCACGTTTTTTCATAACTTCAGGTCAAAGTGCTCATTATTCACAGGGAAATGCAACTGTTGGAGAAACAGCGCCACCAGGAGGCAAACCACTATCATGTGTTCTGGGACTGTCCTGTTGCTCATAAATTTTGGACTGAAATTAAGGATGCACTTCAAACAGTTTTTGACATTGCCATTCAACTCGATTTTGGAACCATGTATTTGGGCCTCAGAACTCCTGCCATGGACACAGTGAATGGATACCTTTGGAATGTGCTTTGATGGCGGGAAAAAGGCCATCACAAAGAAATGGATGATGCAGAACCCCCAACGAATCAAGGACTGGACTGACATAGCTTAGTCTTTATTTGAAAGGACAATGTACAGAGAAAAACAAAGAGGGTTAACCCTAACCCTAACCCTACTAACCCTAACCCTACTAACCCTAAACCCCCTACTAACCCTAACCCTACTAACCCTAACCTGTAGCTCATTTCCATCTGCAGGCCCAGGAGTAGGAACAGACATCAGACAAATGGGAAAGAAGACATTCAGACCTGATTTGGAAATGGACAAATGTGACCGACTTTGGACTAAATGGAACCCTTTATTTTACTATTTTACTTCAAATGTGCAGTGATTTGTCTTGTTCCCTTTTTTTATTTGTATTCTTGTTTCGCTCGCTCTCTGTTTTTTCAAATATAAAAAAATATTTTAAAAGTCTGGGGGGCAGTGGGCGCAGAATATCTCCTATGATGTTTCAATTCAATGGTCTGAGCTGGTCTGATGCTCAATAAAGTCCCCCCGTGCTCTGTTTTCTGAATAAAGTCCTGGTCTGAGGTGTGACGCTCAATAAGTCCCCCCCGTGCTCCTGGTCTGCTCAATAAAGTCCCCGTGCTCCTGGTCTGAGGTGTGACGCTCAATAAAGTCCCCCCGTGCTCCTGGTCTGAGGTGTAACGCTGAATAAAGTCCCCCCCCCCTGGTCTGAGGTGTAACGCAATAAAGTCCCCCCTGTGCTCCTGGTCTGAGGTGTCACGCTGAATAAAGTCCCCCCGTGCTCCTGGTCTGAGGTGTAACGCTCAATAAAGTCCCCCCGTGCTCCTGGTCTAGGTGTGACGCTCAATAAATCCCCCGTGCTCCTGGTCTGAGGTGTGACGCTCATAAAGTCCCCCGTGTCCTGGTCTGAGTGTAAGCTGAATAAATCCCCCCGTGCTCCTGGTCTGAGGTGTAACGCTGAATAAAGTCCCCCCCGTGCTCCTGGTCTGAGGTGTAACGCTGATAAAGTCCCCCCGTGCTCCTGGTCTGAGGTGTAACGCGAATAAAAGTCCCCCCGTGCTCCTGGTCTGAGGTGTAACGCTGAATAAAGTCCCCCCGTGCTCCTGGTCTGAGGTGTAACGCTGAATAAAGTCCCCCCCGTGCTCCTGCGTCTGAGGTGTAACGCTGATAAAGTCCCCCTGCTCCTGGTCTTGAGGTGTAACGCTGAATAAAGTCCCCCCGGTGTCCTGGTCTGAAGGTGAACGCTGAATAAATCCCCCCCGTGCTCCTGGTCTGAGGTGTAACGCTGATAAAGTCCTGCCGCATGAGTGAACGCAATAAATCCCCCCGTCTCCTGGTCTGAGGTGTAACGCTGAATAAAGTCCCCCCCGTGCTCCTGGTCTGAGGTGTAACGCTGAATAAAGTCCCCCCTGTGCTCCTGGTCTGAGTGTAACGCTGAATAAAGTCCCCCTTGTTTCACGGCTCCGCTCTGTCTGCAATCGCAAACCTCAGACTCAAAGACTCTGTAAGACCAGAACTAAGAAGACCAGGACTAAGACCAGGACTAAAACAAGGAACAAGACCAGGACTAAGACTGAGGGTAGACCAGGACTAAGACCTGGACTAAGACTGGGTGTGACCAGGACTAAGACCAGAACTAAGACCGGGATGTGACCAGGACTAAGACAGAACTAAGACCGTCGGGATGTGACAGGACTACGAGGACTAAGGACGGGGGTGTGACAGGACTAAGACGAGACTAAGACGGGTACTGTGACCAGGACTAAGACAGACTAAGACGGGGTGTTGACAGGACTAAGACCAGAACTAACCGGAGTTCTGACCAGGACTAAGAACGAGGACTAAGGACGGGGTGTGACCAGACTAAGACGCAGGACTAAGACGGGGGTGTGACCAGGACTAAGACGAGGACTAAGACCGGGATGTTGACCAGGACTAAGACGAGGGACTAAGGCCGGGGTGTGACCAGGACTAAGACGAGGACTAAAGGACCGGGATGTGACCAGGACTAGACGAGGACTAAGACGGGGTGTGACCAGGCATAAGAACGAGGACTAAGGACGGGGTGTGCCAGGACTAAGACGAGGAAAGACCGGGATGTGACCAGGACTAAGACGAGGACAAGACCTGGCCGTGTGACCAGGATCTAGACGAGGACTAAGGACGGGTGTGACCAGGACTAAGAACGAGGATCTAAGGACGGGTGGTGACCAGGACTAACGAGGACTAAGACCGGGATGTGACCAGGACTAAGACGAGGAACTAAGACAAGACTAAAAGACGAGGACTAAGACGGTGGGTGTGACAGGACTAAGACTCAGAGAAGAGGAGTGGATCAAACTCTGGTCCAAAGTAAACAGAGCTGTTCCAAAACCAAACGGCGCTGAAGAACAGACGCTCTCTGTGGACTCACAGTGAGCCTAGTGTTCAGCTAACGTGCTAAACGCATGCTAACGCTTGCTAACAGTGCCTAACAAGACCACGCCCCCAGAAACACTCGTGGCCTAACATATTTGGAAAGTGTTAGCTTTTGATAAGGAACTGCAACTAAACTAGGACTAAACTAGGTCTAAACTAGGATTAAAACCAGTTCTAGTCTAGGAGAATATTAGATAAACAAGTGGTTCCCAACCAGGTGGAGCGGGACCCCAGGGTGGGCCCCTGAGCTGTGTCTGGTCAGAGGGCTCGGATTATTTAAATTAAATTAAATGAAAAAGTTTGTTTTTTGGTCTGCTTTAATCCGTTGGGGGACGCAGTTTTAAACAGGGGGCCCAGGAGTCTCAAGTTCAAAAGGGGTGAGCCACATGTCACCTGGTCCTGGATGCCCAGAAGCTGGTCCTGGTCCCAGACTGCGTCCTGGTCCCAGAGCTGGTCTGGTCCAGAGCTGGTCCTGGTCCAGAGCTGTCCCTGGTCCAGAGCGGTTCCTCTTGAAGTGTTTCAGGACAATTCTTTTAATGTCTCCCTGTTTAGTGTTGCGTACGTTTTGTTAATTGCCAAACTGTGTTTATGTCAAATTACTCATATGACGTCCTCTTCGAGTGTGTGCGTGTGTGTGTGTGTGTGTGTGTGTGTGTGAGGGGCGTGGCTACAAAGCGTGCACAGGAACAGTTTTGTCCTCATGTCTTTGCCTTGTGTGCAAAGCCTCGACGCCGCGTTTGAACCTCTCTTTTATGGAATCATGTCAGACGCAATTCTGACCTGGAAACACCACATTTGGACAAACAGGAAACAGCTGTTGCTAACGTGCTTTTGCTAAGCCGCTTTGCAACGTGCTTTGCTAGCTTTGTGTTGCTAAGGCTCCACATGTAAGGTAGCATCAGTGGAAACACGGCGCTTTTAGCACGAGATTCAAGTCAGAGTTTGGAGACAAATGATTCTTTTGTTGTTTCTGCTTTTTGTGTTCTCTCTGAGCCAATCATCTGCCTATGTGTGGGAGCTCCTCCCCCTGTTGCTGTGGAGCTCCTCCCCCTGTGCTGTGGAGCTCCCCCCCCTGTGCTGTGGAGCTCCTCCCCCTGTATGCTGGAGCTCCTCCCCTGTAGCTGTGGACTCCTCCCCTGTACTGTGAGCTCCTCCTGAGCTAAAATCCACCTGGCGCCCAAGAGCCAGACCGCTTTGGGAACTAGAACACTTTGGATCCAAGACAGAAGATCTCTGCTCCTGTCTCTGTCTGTCTCTGCTCCTGTCTCTTGCTCCTGTCTCTGCTCCTGTCTCTCTCTCCTGTCTCTCTTCTTCTCTGTCTCTGCTCCTGTCTCTTCTCCTGTCTCTGCTCCTGTCTCTGCTCCTGTCTCTGCTCCTGTCTCTGCTCCCCTCTGCTCCTGTCTCCTGTCTCTTCTCCTGCTCTCCTGTCTCTGCTCCTGTCTTGCTCCTGTCTCTGCTCCTGTCTCTGCTGTCTCTGCTCCTGTCTCTCTCTCTCTTCTGTCTCTTCTCCTGTCTCTTCTCCTGTTTCTCTCTGTCTCTGCTCCTGTCTCTGCTCCTGTCTCTGCTCTCGTCTCTGCTCCTGTCTCTCTCCTGTCTTCTTCTCCTGTCCTCTTCTCCTGTGCTCTTCTCCTGTTTCTCTCCTTTCTGCTCCTGTCTCTGCTCCTGTCTCTCTGTCTCTCTCTCCTGTCTCTCTCTGTCCTGTCTCTCTCTGCTCTCTGCTCCTGTCTCTCTCTGTCTCTGCTCCTGTCTCTGCTCCTGTCTCTTCTCTCTGTCCTGTCTCTGTCTCTGTCTCTCTCCTGTCTCTGCTCCTGTCTCTCCTGCCTCTCCTGTCTCCTGTCTCTGCTCCTGCTCTCTGTCTCTGCTCCTGTCTCTGCTCCTGTCTCTGCTCCTGTTCTCTGTCTCTGCTCCTGTCTCTCCTGTCTCTGTCTCCTGTCTCTGTCTGCTCTCTTCTCCTGTCTCTCTCCTGTCTCTTCTCCTGTCTCTGCTCTGTCTCTGCTCCTGTCTCTTCTCTTCCCCCGTCTCCTTCTCCTCTCTCAGATTTAACCTGAACATTTCTCTCTCTGAACAGTTTTTTCCCTCGGCTGAATCATGAATAAAGCTTCTGTGCTGATGTTTGTGAATGAAACGTTTATGAACCTGAAGAACTCTTGATTTCTGAGTCTAATCTGAACCCTAGTTCTAACCCTGAAGAACTCTTGATTTCTAGTTCTAACCCTGAAGTATTATGTGTCCGTCATCATCCCTAATGTAAAGAACGCAGTATTTTTACACGCCTAAAATGACATTTGTGTTTAAACTCGTGCAACGAAAAGGGAAATGGTTCCATTGAAATGATTCACATAAAAAACACATCAGTATAAAGTCTGAACTCTGGCTAAACGTTTGGAGTGTTTTATGAATGGATCTTTTCTTACCTGAGCCATCGTCGTCTGAAGCAGCTGCAGTTCCAGAGCAGAAAGAAGTCTTTGAGTCTGAGCTCAGACTTTAGAGGGACCAAGGAGGAGCCAACGGAAAGAGGACCAAACCAGGTCTAAACCGGGTGTAAATCAGGTCTGAACCAGGACCAAGGAGGAGCCAACGGAAAAGAGGACCAAACCAGGTCTAAACCAGGTCTAAACCAGGTCTAAACCAGGTCTAAACCAGGTCTAAACCAGGTCTAAACCAGGTCTAAACCAGGTCTAAACCAGGACTATAGCAGGACCAAACTAAACCTGATTTAGGAGAACACCCAGAAGTTAATGAGGTTTGAGTTCAAAGGTTCGAGGACGCTGGGACTTTGACTCATTTCCACATCAAACATTGTTTCATCTGTTTTTCACCCTTCGAGACGATCGCTGGCGATTTTGGGCGCGACAGAAATAAACTGAACTGAAACTGAATTGAATAAAACGGGGATTTCTGTCAAATGTGTATTTATAGTGAGCGCGGATTTGAGCCACTTCCTCCTCATGACCCAAGCGTCTGTCATGTGCCAGTGAGGCCTGCACAGGAACCCCCGGCACAACATTACTCTCAGTATGTTTCCATTGAGCTTCATATTCTGGGTCACACCAGCAACGCTCT
The DNA here is from genome assembly GCA_015082035.1 of Chaenogobius annularis. NCBI lineage: Eukaryota > Metazoa > Chordata > Actinopteri > Gobiiformes > Gobiidae > Chaenogobius > Chaenogobius annularis. The sequence continues at coordinate 49,579 of BJKM01001075.1, read as the reverse complement.
GATTGGAGCTGAAATGAAGGCAAGCCCGCCTCCTTTCTCTTTTGAGAATTGTAGAGTTTTAAATCAGATTCGAGGTTTCTTTCCAAATAAAAGGGTGTCGGCCGGCCGGACATTTGCTAAGGACAGGGGACATTTGTCTAAGGACAGGACGCTGGACATTTGTCTTATGACAAGGGACATTTGTCTTAGGACAGGGGACGCTGGACATTTGTCTCTAGGACAGGGGACGCTGGACATTTGTCTTAGGACAGGGACGCTGGGACATTTGGTCTAGGACAGGGACGCTGGACATTTGTTTAGGACAGGACGGCTGGCTTAAGGGACATTTGTCTAAGGACAGGGGCGCTGGGACATTTGTCTTAGGACAGGGGACGCTGGACATTTGTCTAAGGACAGGGGACGCTGGGACATTTGTCTTAGGACAGGGGACGCTGGGACATTTGTCTTAGGACAGGGGACGCTGGGACATTTGTCTAGGACAGGGGACGCTGGGACATTTTGTCTAAGGACAGGGGGACGCTGGGACATTTATTTGTCTAAGGACAGGGGACACTGGGACATTTGTCTTAGGAGGGGATGCTGGGACATTTGTCTAAGGACAGGGGACGCTGGGACATTTGTCTAAGGACAGGGGACATTTGTCTTAGCACAGGGGGGGGACGCTGGACATTTGTCTAAGGACAGGGACATTTGTCTTAGGACAGGGGACGCTGGGACATTTGTCTTAGGACAGGGGACGCTGGGACATTTGTCTAAGGACAGGGACATTTGTCTTAGACAGGGGCGCTGGGACATTTGTCTAAGGACGGGGACATTTGTCTTAGGACAGGGGGCGCTGGGACATTTGTCTTAGACAGGGGGCGCTGGGACATTTGTCTAAGGACAGGACATTGTCTTGGACAGGGCGCTGGGACATTTGGTCTTAAGGACAGGGGACGTCTGGACATTTGTTCTTAGGACAGGGGACGCTGGGACATTTGTCTTAAGGACAGGGACATTTGCTAGGTCATTTGTCTTAGACAGGGGCGCTGGACATTGTCTTAGACACGGGACGCTGGACATTTGTCTTTTTGACAGGACTGGGACATTTGTCTTAGACAGGGGACGCTGGGACATTTGTCTGGGACATTTGTCTACAGGGGACATTTGTCTTAGGACAACGCTGGATTTGCTGACCTTAGACAGGGACGCTTGGACATTTGTCTAAGGACACGGGGACATTTGTCTAGGACAGGGGGCGCTGGACATTTGTCTAAGGACAGGGGGACGCTGGGACATTTGTCTTAGCAAGGACGCTGGGGCTGCTGGGACATTTGTCTTAGGACAGGGACGCTGGACATTTGTCTGAGGACAGGGGACTGGGACCTTAGACAAATGTCCAGCGTCCCTTCCTAAGACAAATGTCCCAGCTCCCTGGGACTGGGTAAGGACCTGGGACATTTGGGACATTTGGACATTTGTTTAGGACAGACATTTGTCTTAGCACAGGGGGCGCTGGGACATTTGTCTAAGGACAGGGGACTGGGCATTTGTCTTAGGACAGGGACGCTGGACTTGTCTAAGGACAGGGACGCTGGGACATTTGTTTAGACAGGGGACGCTGACATTTGTCTTAGACAGGGGCGCTGGACATTTTCTAACAGGGACGCTATTTAGGACAGGGGACGCTGGGACATTGCTAAGGACAGGGGACCTGGACATTTGTCTAGGACAGGGACGCTGGACATTTGTCTTGGACAGGGGACGCTGGGAATTTGTCTAGACAGGGACGCTGGGACATTTGTCTTAGGACAGGGACGCTGGGACATTTGTCTTATGAAGGACTGGAATTTGAAACACCGGATCTCCTTGTTAGCCCTTAGCTTAGCGCTACATGGGCGTTTCAGAGCGGCTAACGCTTAAGCTAACGACGAAAGCTAAACGCGTCATAATTATGGAGTATTCATGATTTCATAGGAAAGTTAAACACAAAACTCATAAAAAATAAGCATTTTACTTTGGGCACATTTTTACACATGAAACATTTACAGTTTTTATTTAAAGCCAAGATTTTCATCGAGGGTCCGAGATTTATACTGAAGCTGCAGTGGTCCGTCAATCATCAGCCATGTTCATCAGAAACCTATAACCCTTTAGCAATATTATAACTGAGTGCAGAGGAGGAGCAGGAGGAGGAGCAGAGGAGGAGGAGCAGGAGGAGGAGAGAGGTGCAGGAGGAGGGAGGAGAGGAGAGGAGAGGCAGGAGGAGCAGGAGGAGAGCAGGAGAGGTGCAGGAGGAGGAGAGGAGGTGCAGGAGGAGCAGGAGGAGGAGAGAGGAGGAGCAGAGGAGGAGGCAGAGGAGGAGGCAGGAGGAGAGAAGAGGAGGTGCAGGAGGAGGTGCAGAGGAGGAGGAGCAGGAGGAGCAGAGGAGGTGCAGGAGAGGAGCAGAGGAGGAGGAGAGAGGAGGAGAGGAGGAGCAGGAGGAGCAGAGGAGGAGGAGCAGAGCAGGAGGAGAGGAGGAGAAGAGGAGGAGCAGATGCAGAGCAGGAGGTGCAGAGGAGGTTCAGTTGTTTCTGGTGCAGAGCGCTCTGAGCTGCAGATGAAGCTGCGTTCTGGACGTTCTTGTTTGCTGAGAACTCCCTGAGAAAACTCCTGCTGAGCTTCTGAAAACTGGCTCCAGTTCGACGATACGAGCCGTGAACCTGGAACAGAATCAGAACTAGAATCAGAACCAGAACTAGAATCAGAAACCAGAATCAGAACCAGAACAGAACCAGGTTTGGGGTTGGCGGAGGTGGCCACCGTGGGGAGGGGGTGGTCACATCAAACCTGGAGTAGAAGGTGTTAAGTTGCTCAGCCAGTTTTCGATTGTCTGCAGTAGGGGGGACTCGGGCCTGTGGTTGGTGAGAAGCCGGAGCCCCCTCCACACGGAGGCGGGGTTGCTGTCAGAGAAAGCAGAGACACAGAGACCCGCAGAGACACACACCAGAGACACACAACCAGAGAACAAACAGAGACACAACCAGAGACACACAACAGAACACCAACCAGAGACACACAACAGACCACACACACCAGAGACACACAAGACACAGTAGACACAACAGAGACACGACCAGAGACACGACCAGAGACACGACCAGAGACACAAACACAACCAGATCCCCTCCGGGGTCTTGTCTCTGTGCCCCCCGGCGTGCGAGCGACACAGAGACAAGACCCAGGTCCAGTTTTATAAATCAGAAGTGAAAGAAGTGAAGTGTTTCAAGTCTCTACAGCTCAAACTTTATTGTACTACAAAAAGTATCTACAAGTGCCATGGAAATGTGCATGTCTGATGAACGCAGATCAAATAACACCGCTACAATAGCTGTGCAGACCGTTTTTGTATTTGTACACACAATATATATTTTTGTCCAAACAATATAGTTCCATAATGTGAAACACGGACTCACCATTTTGAGCAGGACGACGGACAGAACGGCGCACAACGTGAACAGAACGGCGACAACCATCAAAACCCCGCCCACAACTTTGTTGGAGCTCATCGCAGAGAAGGTTGTGAGCCAGCCGCTGGAACAGACCAATCAGAGCGCAGGATCAGACACGGGCCAAGGAGAACAGAACTGTGTCATCACCCAGACATAGATCCTTTGGCTCAGCTGAAGTTGCTATAGAAACCAGTTTTGAAATAACCTGAGTTTTGTAAAATAAACTGTCCCAGATAAAAACATGCTCAAAATCTGTATAAATTCTAAGTCATGACTTAGAGCCAAGTCTGACTTAGAGCAAGTCTGACTTAGAGCTAAGTCTGACTTCAGATGTAAAGCAGCTCAGAGCTAAGTCTGACTTAGAGCTAAGTCTGACTTAAAGCTAAGTCTGACTTAGAGCTAAGTCTGACTTAGAGCCAAGTCTGACTTAAAGCTAAGTTTGACTTAAGCTAATTCTGACTTAGCAAGCTGTTGAGCAAGTCTGACTTAGAGCCAAGTCTGACTTAGAGCCAAGTCTGACTTAGATGTAAAGCAGCTCAGATCCAAGTCTGACTTAGAGCCAAGTCTGACTTAGAGCCAAGTCTGACTTAGAGCCAAGTCTGACTTAGAGCCAAGTCTGACTTTAGATGTAAAGCAGCTCAGAGCCAAGTCTGACTAGAGCCAAGTCTGACTTAGAGCCAAGTCTGACTTTAGATGTAAAGCAGCTCAGAGCCAAGTCTCTTAGAGCCAAGTCTGACTTAGAGCTAGTCTGACTTAGAGCTAAGTCTGACTTTAGATGTAAACAGCTCAAGCTAATTCTGACTTAGAGCCAAGTCTGACTTCAGATGTATCCAAGTCTAAGTAGTTTCTCATTGTGATAAAACCACATTCTAACTGACACTGAAGCCACAGAACACGACAAACATGAACCGGACCAGTTTGTAAGAGAGTTTTCCCTTTGATTAACATGGGAGGTTTCTGTCATTGCTATGGCAACACCCAAACAAATATGACTAGGGTTTGATTGGATTTTTTGATCGGCAGAGGGGTCAGGCTTACCTGTTGCCCCTGGGTCAGAGGTCAGGCTCACGTGTTGCCCCTGGGTCAGAGGTCAGGCTGATGTGTTGCCCCGGGTCAGAGGTCAGGCTTACCTGTTGCCCCTGGGTCAGAGGTCAGGCTCACGTGTTTGCCCCAGGGTCAGAGGTCAGGCTCACGTGTTTGCCCGGGGTCGAGGTCAGGCTCACGTGTTGCCCCGGGGTCAGAGGTCAGGCTCACCTGTTGCCCCGGGGTCAGAGTCAGGCTCACGTGTTGCCCCGGGGTCAGAGGTCAGGTCAGGCTCACGTGTTGCCCCGGGGTCAGAGGTCAGGCTCACGTGTTGCCCCGGGGTCAAAGGTCAGGCTCACGTGTTGCCCCGGGGTCAGAGGTCAGGCTCACGTGTGCCCCGGGGTCAAAGGTCAGGCTCACGTGTTGCCCCGGGGTCAGAGGTCAGGCTCACCTGTTGCCCCAGCCTGGGATGCCCACAGATTGGAATGATGAAGATGACGACTTGAGCAAAAAAAACAAAAAAGAAGAAGAAGAAGCTGAAGGAGCTGTCCGTCCTGAAACAGAAGAACAGAAGCTGCAGCTTTAAGACGGAATCTTACTCTAGTAGTATTTAAAGTATTTGTAGTATTTGTACCTGAAGGCCTTGTAGACCCGACAGAAGTATCAGTGCATGTGTAGTAGCAGTAGCAGTAGTAGTAGTAGTAGTAGTAGTAGTAGTAGCAGCAGTAGTAGTAGTAGTAGCAGCAGTAGTAGTAGTAGTAGTAGTACCAGTACCTGAAGGCCTTGTAGACCGGGCGGTACCAGCAGAGGAAGGAGCAGGGCGTAAAGAGCAGGAGCCAAACCAGAGACAGACCAAAGTCCTGACCATAAGTGGACGCTGTGGTGAAGAGGGCCAAACACGCCAGAACGTTCAGGAACAGAGTCAGAGAGTTCACTGGAAACACACAATATAACACACACACATCAGAATGTAGCACGTTTAAAGGCACAGTATGTAAACATTCTGGGGTGGAGAGGTCACCTGCATAATTCAATGGAATCTCCATGGAGATGATCTTTATGCCAAACAACATTGTCCCTCCTCTGCATTCTTTCACTATCAGGCATCATTAGAATAACACAAGCGCTTTTTACACATCACCATGGCAACATTATATATATATAAAAAATATATAATATTTTATTATATTAGGTTTGTTTTTTTATATATATATATTTTTTTTTTTTCTTCCATTTTCCCATTTGTCCGATTGTCTGTAGGGTCAGTCCAGTCTTTGATCGTTGACCAAAAGAACATTCCAAAAGGTCTTTTTGGCACAGCATAATCCACGTTCTTCTCACTCAGGCGAGACTTCCCTTGAGTCAGGGTTAGCAGTCACTGAAGAAAGAGACTTGGGGGCTTGGTTGATCCGGGTCGGCCCGCGGCGAGATGTCTGGATGCCGCCATGACACGCTGTTTGTCACTGAAGTTGTGGTAGTGGTCTAATAGGTCTTGGACGCTGGTTTGGGGCCGGTTTGGAAGACAGGGGGCGATGTGCAGGGTCAAGCTTTAATTCCCTGCTTTTGTTGGAAGTTTTAGACTTTCAGGGATCCAGGTCTTCATCCACCACGAGCTAACCCCTGAGCGTCCTCTGGAAGACTGACCATTCGCAAATGACCTCTGCGATTAGGGTTCTCCAGGTCGTCCAGGACATGTACCTGGTTTGTTCAGTCTGCCTCTTTGGCTTGCAGAGACCCTGCATTGTAAACCACACATTTCTCCCAGGGTCCCGCCATAATCACTGGGTCAACCTCGCTCCTGAACTCTGAAGCGACACTCAGCCCAGCCAGAGCGGGCGGAGGTGGGGCTAGTTAGCTTAGCTGTAGCATTGATAGCATGGTTCTCAGTGGCGTCGTTGTTCTTCCTCCGTTTCTTAGACATGTTTCCGAAGTAGCCAGGCTCATTACACGTCTGCTAGGGTTAGGGTTAGGGTTAGGGTTAAGGTTAGGGTTAGGGTTAGGGTTAGGGTTAGGGTTAGGGTTAGGGTTAGGGTTAGGTTTGGGTTAGGGTTAGGGTTAGGGTTAGGGTTAGGGTTAGGGTAACATTGAATCTCAGCAGGAGATGTAACTTGTAATAAAGATGGAGAAATCCAAGCCATCATCCCAGAACTTCAGAAAAACAAATATTTTCACTCTCTATATGATTCTAATTTCATGTTGTAAGGGGCGCATCCTGTTAAGGCTCTCCATGGTCAGGGATGGTTTGCGGTTCTGTTCCAATTCAATCAAATGGAGACATGCAGTATTTATCAGAAAATGTCCTTTCTCCACTTTTCTCCACTTATTGGATTCGTTCCATGCCCGTGTGCGTCGAGAGAGCAAAAACAAATATTAAAATGATTATTTTCTTGCCTTTATTCAGACTATGACTGTTTAATCCCGGGTCTAGTTTTGTCCCAAAATTCAGACATAAGAAACTAATATATTTTCACTTAGCATTTTTCACAAAATTCAGACTAAGAAAATATATTTTCACTCTAGCATTCCGTTAAAAAAAACAACACCTTCATTTTAATAATAAAAAAAGAAGCAATTGTATGATAAAATGAAGCAACAACAAAAAAAGATGAGACTGGATACGTATCAGCATGTGCTTGACCTTGCATTGTGAATAGGCCCCAATAGTCTGTGTGCTTGACCTTGCATTGTGAATAGGCCCCAATAGTCTGTGTGCTTGACCTTGCATTGTGAATAGGGCCCAATAGTCTGTGTGCTTGACCTTGCATTGTGAATAGGCCCCAATAGTCTCTGTGTGCTTGACCTTGCATTGTGAATAGGCCCCAATAGTCTCTGTGTGCGCTTGACCTTGCATTGTGAATAGGCCCCAATAGTCTGTGCTTGACCTTGCATTGTGAATAGGCCCCAATAGTCTGTGCTTGACCTTGCATTGTGAATAGGCCCCAATAGTCTGTGCTTGACCTTGCATTGTGAATAGGCCCAATAGTCTGTGTGCGCTTGACCTTGCATTGTGAATAGGCCCCAATAGTCTCTGTGTGCTTGACCTTGCATTTGTGAATAGGCCCCAATAGTCTCTGTGTGCTTGACTTGCATTGTGAATAGGCCCAATAGTCTCTGTGTGCGCTTGACCTTGCATTGTGAATAGGCCCCAATAGTCTGTGCTTGACCTTGCATTGTGAATAGGCCCCAATAGTCTGTGTGCGCTTGACCTTGCATTGTGAATAGGCCCAATAGTCTGTGCTTGACCTTGCATTGTGAATAGGCCCCAATAGTCTCTGTGCGCTTGACCTTGCATTTTGAATAGGCCCCAGTAGTCTGTGTGCTTGACCTTGCATTGTGAATAGGCCCAATAGTCTCAGGCTGTGCGTGACCTTGCATTGTGAATAGGCCCCAATAGTCTCAGGCTGTGCTTGACCTTGCATTGTGAATAGGCCCCAATAGTCTCTGTGTGCTTGACCTTGCATTGTGAATAGGCCCCAATAGTCTCAGGCTGTGCTTGACCTTGCATTGTGAATAGGCCCCAATAGTCTCAGGCTGTGCTTGACCTTGCATTGTGAATAGGCCCCAATAGTCTCAGGCTGTGTGCTTATGTTTTGAATTTATACTAATCGCAAAGCTCATTCAGCTGTTTCCGACTTTACAACTGGGACTCAAAAACTTCGGGACAAACACATCAGCGCGTCGAGAACTATCGGAGCTTTGGTTCTGATGGTCGTGGGTCTGGATGATCTGGACTCATGTGCACAGGTCATTTGACGGTGAGCGAAGAGTGGTTTTGGTCACTCACACATGCAGAGGTAGTACATCATCTTGCAGACACGCTGATGTTCAGGGGGAATCTCTTCTGAAAAGTTTTGGTAGAAACAGGGTCTGACGGACAGAAGCGCGGCAGTGGAGGCCAGTTGTTCTCCTTCACTCCTGAAAACAACAACAAGCAAACGTGGCCACAGAAGTTGGAGTTAGAGGACAATCCTAAATGTTTTTGAAGTTCTAAACTGTAAATGTGAGGTCAGGAGCCGCGGTCTAAACCAGTGTCCCATAGAAACCCATCAGTGACACTAGAGAGACCTTCAGCCATTAGGTCCTCTCAAACGTCTTGTATTCTAGACCCGATTCCAAGCAGACTCCTCAAAGACATTCTCCCCGAATTATAGATAGACAGAAGACCAGGTCTAGTCCTAATGCAGAAGACCAGATGCAGAAGCAGGTCTAGTCCTAATGCAGAAGACCAGGTCTAGTCCTAATGCAGAAGACCAGGTCTAGTCCCTAATGCAGAAGACCAGGTCTAGTCCTAATGCAGAAGACCAGGCTAGTCCTAATGCAGAAGACCAGGGCTAGTCCTAAATGCAGAAGACCAGGCTAGTCCTAATGCAAGAAGACTAGGTAGTCTAATGCAGAAGACCAGGGCTAGTCCTAATGCAGAAGACCAGGTCTAGTCCTAATGCAGAAAGACCAGGTCTAGTCCTAATGCAGAAGACCAGGTCTAGTCCTAATGCAGAGAGACAGGTCTAGTCCTAATGCAGAAGAAGACAGGTCTAGTCCTAATGCAGAAGACCAGGTCTAGTCCTAATGCAGAAGACCAGGTCTAGTCCTGGTTCAGACCTGGCTGAGTTTTGCTCCTGTCGTTGATCTCATCTTCTCTCCTCTCCAACTCTGCAGCCTTCTTCTCCAGTTCCTCTTGACGCCTGAGAAGATCAGCCTGAGCTGCTGCTGCCACCTCCTGGACACACAGGGAAACACCTGGTTCAGTCCTGGATTAGACCTGGTTCAGGCCGTGATTCCCTCCTGCTTCAGTTCTCACCTTTGGGGCTGGTTCGGTGGTCGGTTGTAAAACTGCAGGCGAAGTGAAATCCTGCGGTTTCCCTGTTTTAGACAAAGACCAGTTTATTTGTGGACAACATGATACACAAAGACATTCTCACATGTTTAGTCCTGACCCAGGCACCAGCAGGAGGCCGGGCCATCCAGACCCAGGCACCAGCAGGAGGGCCGCCAGCCAGACCCAGGCACCAGCAGGAGGCCGGGCCAGCCAGACCCAGGCACCAGCAGGAGGCCGGGCCATCCACCAGCAGAGGCCGGGCCATCCAGACCCAGGCACCAGCAGGAGGGCCGGCCACGACCACCAGGAGCCCGCCATCCAGACCAGGCACCAGCAGGAGGCCCGGCCAGGTAGTCTGACTGGCACCAGCAGGAGGCCGGGCACAGTTTAGTCCTGACTCTGGCACAGCAGGAGGCCGGGCCACGTTTAGTCCTGACTCTGGCACCAGCAGGAGGCCGGTCCAGGTTTAGTCCTGACTCTGGCACCAGCAGGAGGCCAGTCCAGGTTTAGTCCTGACTCTGGCACCAGCAGGAGGCCAGTCCAGGTTTAAAGACTTTGAGAAAAAAAAATATATATATATACGCCTTCCGCGCCGTGGCTCGCGCTGCTCTCGGCTTTTCAGATCACGCCATGGTTCACCTGATCCCCACGTACAGGCAGAGGCTGAAGCTCTCCAAACCTGCAGTGAGGACCTCTAAGAAGTGGACCAATGAGGCAGAGGAGGAGCTCCGTGCGTGTTTGGACATTACAGACTTGGGAGGTCTTCAGAGCTGCCACAGAGAGTTTGGATGAGGACACGGACAGTGACGTCATACATTCGATTCTGTGAGGACAGCATCAGACCAACACAAACCAAAGTCACTTTCAACAATGACAAACCCTGGTTCACTCCAAAACTGAGGCAGTTAAGGCAGCAGAAGGAGGCAGCGCACAGGGCTGGTGACAGGGGGCGCTACAAAGACGCAAAGTATGGATTTAGCAAAGAGGTTTCTCGAGCAGATCAGGTACAATACGCGTCTGAAGCAGCAGGTCTCTGACAACAACCCCGCCTCTGTGTGGAGGGGCCCGGCTCTCACCAACCACAGGCCCTGAGTCCCCCTGCTGCAGACAATCGAAAAACTGGCTGAGCAACTTAACACCTTCAACTCCAGGTTTGATGTGACCACCCCCTCCCCACGGTGGCCACCTCCGCCAACCCAAACCTGGTCCCCCCCGCCTCCCCCACCCTCTCGGTTCAGGAACAGATGTTCACAGGCTATTTCGGAAATCTAACCCCCGAAAAACCTGCTGGACCAACGGCGTCTCTGCCGTACATTAAGACATTGCGCAGGAGAGTAGACCCCCGTCTTCACAGACATTTTTAACACGTCCCTGGGTCATGCCATGTCCCAGCCTGCTTCAAGTCTGCCATCATTGTCCCTGTCCCAAGAAGCCCCGGATCCACTGGACTTAATGACTACAGGCCTGTGCACTGACGTCTGTAGTCATGAAGTCATTGAACGCCTGGTCCTGCCCCACCTCAAGTCCTTCACCTCTTTCCCTGCTGGACCCCCTGTTGGCCCCCTGCAGTTCGCCTACAGAGCCAACAGGTCTGTAGACGACACCATCAACCTGGCACTCCACTTCATCCTGCAGCATCTGGACTCCCCGGGAACCTACGCCAGGATCCTGTTTGTGGACTTCAGCTCTTCATCAACACCATCCTCCCTGCTCTGCTCCAGGACAAGCTCTCCAGCTCAACGTGCCTGACTCCAACTGCAGGGCGCACTGACTTTCTGACGGATCGGAGGCAGTGCGTGCGGCTGGAGAAGAATGTCTCAGACACTCTGACCATCAGCACAGGAGCTCCACAGGGCTGTGTACTTTCCCCTCTGCTCTTCTCCCTGGACACAAACTGCTTGCACCTCCAGCCACCGACGACACCACCATCATCGGGCTCATCTCGGACGGGGATGAGTCTGTCTACAGAGGGAGGTGGACCGCTGGTGTCCTGGTGCAGCGGTAACAATCTGGAGTTCAACGCCCAGAAGACAGTGGAGATGATCGTGGACTTCAGGAAAGCCACAGCCCCCCAGCCCCCCTCATCATGACAGACTCCCCATCACCACCGTGGACTCCTTCCGCTTCCTGGGCACCACCATCACCCAGGACCTCAAGTGGGAGCCCTCCATCAGCTCCCTCATCAAGAAGGCCCAGCAGAGGATGTACTTCTGCGGCAGCAGAGGAAAGCCAAGCTGCCAGTGCAGATGATGGTGCAGCGGCCCTCTGCTGGAGCCACAGCCAGGGACAAACAGAGACTACAGCGCATTGTGCGTTCTGCTGAGAAGGTGATCTGCAGACTTCCATCTTCTGCAGACCTGTACGTCTCCAGGGGCTCTAGGACGAGCAGGTCGGATCACAGCTGACCTTCTCACCCTGGACATGGTCTGTTTGAACCACTCCCCTCAGGGCAGGAGGCCACTCCCCTCAGGCAGAGCCTCCCCTCAGGCAGGAGGCCACTCCCCTCAGGCAGGCAGGAGGCTACGGTCCATCCGGACCAGAACCTCCCCCACAAGAATAGTTTCTTTCCCTCTGCTGTTGGACTCATGAACACTTCAAAACACCTGTCACTTTAACTACAATATTCAACCACTCACTGTCACTTTCTGCACTACAACTTTCAACATAATTGTAAACTTGTGTACATAGAAATGCCTATTTTTATTTTTATTGTATAGTAATTTTAAATTGTTTCTTAATGCCCTTTTTTGATTGAATATATGTTGTTTTATTATTGCTCAGTGTTTTATGTTGCACCTTAAGGCCGAGACAAGTTCCTATGTTTTTGAATTTTGTTCATTGACAATGGCAATAAACTCTTTCTGATTCTGATTCTGAGCTTTAACCCGAACCCTTTAACTCACATTTGGAAAAGGACTGACGTGTCCGACTGACGTCACAGTGGAGTTCATCACCTGCGTCACCGAAGGGTCCTGAAAAACAACAAACTGTCAATCCTTTGACCTCTGACCCTAGTCCAGGAGGTGGAGCAGCAATATTCATAAAATCTTACGTCGTTTCGAATACATAACCCTGGAGGTGGGTTTGGGTCAAAAATAATAGTAGCCCCCCGTCTGCACCCCGAGCAGGAGACTTCTTTACCTTCTGAGTTTGAGGAGACATGAACATCCATTGGTTCTCCAAAAAACAATTGTAACGAGTTAAACCTCACAGTTATTACTGCTCCACCCGACCAGACCCCAAAGACCCACTTAAAGCAACAGTACTGGACATTTTCTAAAGCTGCAACCCTCATGGTCCTAACCCCCACCCAAGAGGCGCCACTCAAAGCAAAAAGTACTACTGGACAATTTTCTAAACTGCAACCCCTCCCTGGTTGGTCCTAACCCTAACCCATGGTCCTAACCCATGCCCAACCTAACCCTAACCCATGGCCCTAACCCATGCCCTAACCCTAACCCTAGGCTCCTAAACCATGCCTAACCCATGGCCGTAACCCATGGTCCTAACCCAGGCCCTAACCCCCAACCGCCCTAACCCCATGGTCCTATCCCCATGGACCCGTGGTCGATCGGGTCCTAAAACCCATGGCTACCCTAACCCATGGCCCCCATGGTCCTAACCAGGTCCTAAAACCTAACCCATGGTCCTCATGGCCCTAACCATGGCCCTAACCCATGGCCCTAACCTAGTCCTAATAACCCATGGCTAACCCATGTCCCTAACCCTAGGTCCTAACCCTATGTCCCTAACCCTAACCCATGGTCCTAACCCTGGTCCTAACCATAGTCCTAACCCATACCTAACCCATGGCCTAACCCATGGTCCTGGTCCTAACCCTAGTCCTAACCCATGTCCTAACCATAGTCTAACCATAAGTCTACCATACCCTAACCCCATAGCCATAAACCCATGTCGTACCCCATAGTCCTAACGCCCCGTAACCCATGCTCCTAACCCTAGGTCCTAAACCATGGTCCAAACCATAGTCCTAACCCATAGTCCTAAACCATAGTCCTAACCATGGCCCTAACCCATAGTCCTAACCCATGGTCCTAACCCATGGCCTAACCCAGGTCCTAACCCCATGGTCCTAACCTAACCCATGAACGAGAACGAGGGGAACGTCTCACGCTAAAATACGCTCCAAACTAGATTTGTGTCAGATGTGACCAAGTCAACAATGCAGCGATTCCCTGGACCTGAAAACCACTTTTCAGAGTGTGTATACCCCGACGCTTGTTCTAACCCTAACCCTAACCCATGGTCCTCCTAACCCTACCCATGGTCTAACCTAACCCTAACCCATGGTCCTAACCCTAACCCATGGTCCTAACCCTAACCCTAACCCATGGTCCTAACCCTAACCCGCGACGCCCAGAGAAGCTTCTGGAAGGACAACCCTCTGTCATAATAATACAATAACACAAGTCCAATCCTGGACTTGCTCTTGGTGAAAACATCTAAATTGGGAGACTTCTGGTTATGGTCACGAGCTAAACTGATGCGCTTGAAAAAGGATTTAGAATTCAGGTGCCTGATGGGGTCCAAAGTCCACTGTCTGACCTTTCTCCTTTTTCACGCCCTCTTAATATCCAGCAGAACCCGGATGTTTACTCTTTCACCTGTGCAAAGTCAAAGTGCACGTGAGGCTGAGCGTGAACACGTTCAGGTGTTAGTCTCGCACAAACAGCAGAGGAGAAGACTTTCCCGCTCCTGTTGGGTTAGGGTTAGGTGAGTCTGAGGATGTTTAGAGACACTTTTCTTCGCGTTCATCGCCTCACTTTCACTCTATTCGGCTCAGTTTAAACTTTCACACACTTAGTTTGTAACGGAGACCGTTATTTGCCCGTTATTTCCCGGAAAACCTTTAAAAACCGGTTTTTCGTGAGTGAAACGCGTTCCTTTTCCACTTCCTCCTCTTGTGTTCACGCCCCGCAGCCCTCATCCGTGCTCTGATTGGCTCTGGTCCCGTCACTCACTGTGGACTGTCAAATCAGGACACAGTCTCCACTCCAAGACCCGCCCCTCCACCGCAATCCGCTCAGATTCCGCCAAACTTCCACTAAACTCCACTAAACACCCGGTAAACTCCCGGTAAACTCACCTCAAACGGGTTATCTCCGGTAGCGGTGCTGAAAGGGTTCGTGTCGAAGCCGGACATGGCGGCGGTGCGCGGCCGGACGCGGTTTAACGGAGGAAAAACGGAGAAAAGGCGGAGGTAAACTTTTCCTGTTTCTGTTCCGTGCTGCTGCCTGGGACTGCGCATGCGTGGACGTGGAGACAGCGATGGCGGAAGTGAACGGTGAGTGTCCGCGACTCCTCCGGTTTTACGGGATTTATCAGCTTTTACTGGGTTTATTCTCAGTGTCACGGCCTCAGGGCTGCGGGGTGTGCGGTTCCGGTGCCGTGCTGTCATGTCCCGGAGCTTCAGAGGTCACGGCTTTGGGGTCTTTACCGGGTCTTTACGGTTATTATAATAGATCCATGGTCATAACCGGGGCTTTACCGGTATCTGTGTAGATCTGCCGCGTCCTGCTGCTGTTTATAACCTTTATAATGAGTGTTTTAACCCGTTATTTTAATAGATTCATATTTTTAACCCTCAGTTTTTAAGGGTCAAATAATACATTCTGTGCATTCTGACTAGAGACTGAACCGGGTCTGAACCGGGTCTGAACCGGGACTGAACCGGGACTGAACCGGGACTGAACCGGGACTGAACCGGGTCTGAACCGGGACTGAACTGTGTGGAAACTAACTCAAATATTGGTTTAAATACAGAGGAATGTCCCCCTTTGTGTGACATTGACCTGCAGCAGCATCAGCGTGACAGAAGTTTACCCACAATCCTCCAGGAGACACTCTGCCCCCTGCAGACGCATAAGGAGAACTGCAGCACAGTAAAAGTACCTCGTGTGGGCCCTTCTAACAATGCTTCTGGTTGAGGGCCTGCAGGGGGCAGTGTCTCCTGGAGGCCCCCACTTGAGCTGGAGGTTTCTCTGTTCTGTTTGCTCAGGTTTATTATAGTCAGTCAAATAAAGCATGTTTGATGTAGTTTGTCCACCCTAACCCTAACTGACTCTGGCCTGCAGGGGGCGCAGTGTCTCCTGAGGATTGTGGTTAAACTTCTGTCATTGATGTATATTGTGTGTGTTGCAGTTCTCCCTCTGGCCTGCAGGGCACAGCACTACTCCTGGGGAAAGCTGGGTTTAAACAGTGAAGTGGCTCAGCTCCTGCTCCACAGCGCCACCCAGAGTAACATCGACCCCGACAAGCCCTACGCAGAGGTAAAGACCAGGACCAGACTCGGACCAGGGGCTTCTTTTATAAAAGAGTGCGTACGACCAAAACCCATATTTCAGATTTGTAAGACCCTCCTCACACACATTATCCCACCTCATGCCACGCCCCCTTTACGCCTCCATTTCACCAAAAAAGGACAATGCAAAGTGAGTCACAAATAACATTTCCTAAACATGAGCTCAGCGAGAGAAGCTGCAGCAAAGGGTTAGGGTTAGGACCCTTAGGGTTAGGACCCTTAGGGTTAGGGTTAGGACCCTTAGGGTTAGGACCCTTAGGGCTAGGGTTAGGACCCTTAGGGTTAGGACCCTTAGGGTTAGGGTTAGGACCCTTAGGGTTAGGTTAGGGTGAAGCTACCAGCGTCAAGTGTTAGATGTTTACCAGGGGCCAGAATGGGGGACATCGAAGGAAACCTTAGGCTTTTAAAGCAGAGTCGACGGAGGTTCCACTGATTCACACAGGCGGTAACGACGCCCGGCGGAGCCAATCAGAGGTGCTCAAATTACAAGTAGGTGTGTGACTTAGCGAAGTCGATCTAAGTCGACTGTAGTATTTTCTGGTCCCATGTCCAATCAGATCAATGCTGAACTGTACAGCTGCTTTTCAGTAGCTGGTTATCTAGTTGGTGCCCTCAAAACAATGTAGTCTTAGTTTGTAAGATTTTTTTTATTAGACTGGAAAGGACAGTGGGAAATGGAGGATGAGAGAGAAGGGAGGACATACAGTAAAGCCGCCTGCACTTGGAGCCTGGCATATGTGGGCTGTGCCTTAACCACTCGACCACCGGGCAGCACCTACAAAGTAGTCTTAGTTTTATAAATACTACGGCGAGGGCGGCCTACACACTGTAGAGGGCAAAAGCAAGCTTTAGAAATGAGGTCCCAGACAGACCAGACCAGACCCAGAACCAGACACCAGACCCAGACAGACCAGAACCAGACCCAGACCCAGACCAGACCAGACCCAAGACCAGACCCAGACCCAGACCAGACCCAAGACCAGACCCAAGACCAGACCCAAGACCAGACCCAGGACCCAGACCCAGAACGCCCGAAGCCAGACCAAACCAGACCAGACCCAGACCAGACAGACCCGACCCAGCCCAGACCGCAGGACAACGTAACTCATGACCATAGACGGACCAGACTCGTGACCGGAGACGGACCAGACCGTGACCGGAGACGGACCAAGGAACCGTGACCGGAGATGGACCAGACGTGTCTCATGTGTCTAACATTGTTTGTTTCTCTCAGCTGTGGATGGGCGCTCACCCTAAAGCCGACTCTGTGATCCTCTGGACCAGATCCCGGAGCAGACTTTAGGAGCCTGGATCCAGAAAGAACCCTCAAAGTCTTGGGGACCAAAGTCAGAGAGAGATTCAACGGAAAACTGCCATTTTTATTCAAAGCTCTGTCAGTGCGAGGACTGCCACTGTCCATCCAGGCTCATCCAGACCTGGTAAGAACTCAACCAGGACTGAACAGGATTAACCCCCGACTAACACCGAGGCCTGGGCTCTGGGTCACTTTCTATCACTGCTGTGGACTAGGTTCAGTCCCAGAATAAGTCTTTGACCATCTGCTCTCTGCGACTTCAGACACCTGACTTCGGTCTTGGTCGGGACTGGGTGATTCCTAGTTTGAGTGTGTGTCGAATTTTGTGTCAAAATGAAAACCTGCATGCGTTTCTATGGCAACCCAAACAACAATCTAACATGCTGCCTTATGACTTTTCATCTCTGAACATGTTTGTTTTTAGGTTAAGGGTTAGGGTTAGTCAACTTTCTTAACTGGTTAGTTAACTTCTTAAACTAACTCTTTCACTTGACCAACTAAAGCGACGGGGGGGGGGGGGGGGGGTTAAATGAGGAAAATATGGTCAAGGCTAAACGAGTAGCAAGACCTTATGCAAATGACTGAAACTGGGGAATGACATGGACATGGAGCCTGACCTGGTTCGGGCCTGGTTCAGGACTGGTTCGGGCCTGGTTTCAGACCTGGTTCAGGACCTGGTTCAGACCTGGTTCGGGACCTGGGTTCGGACCTGGTTCAGGACCTGGTTCGGGCCTGGTTCAGGGCTGGTTCGCTGGTTAGCGGCTGGTTCAGACCTGGTTCAGACTGGTTCGGGCCTGGTTCGGACCTGGTTCAGCAGGCCTGGTTCGGGCCTGGTTCGGGCCTGGTTCCGGACTGTTCAGGACCTGGTTCGGGCCTAGGTTCAACGCTGGTTCGGGCCTGGTTCAAGACCTGGTTCCATGACCTGGTCGGGACTGGTTCAGGACTGGTTCGGACGTGGTTCAGACGTGGTTCAGGACCTGGTTGAGACCTGGTTCAGAACCTGGTTCAGGACCTGGTTCGGACCTGGTTCGGGCCTGGTTCAGGACCTTTCGCTGTGGTCAGGACGCGCCTGGTTCGGACCGTGGTTCAGGACCTGGTTCAGGACCTGGTTCAGGTTAACCTGGAGTTTCAGACTGGTTCAGTTACCTGGTTCAGACTGGTTCAGACCTGCGCTCTCTTCTCAGGACTTGGCGGTGCGGCTTCATGCTCAGTTCCCGGAGCATTTACCACTGATGACAACCACAAACCGGAGATGGCCATCGCTCTCACTCCTTTCACCGGACTCTGCGGCTTCAGACCAGTGTCCGAGATCCTGGACTTCCTCTCAGGTAAGACTCTGGACTAAGACTGAACTGGGACTCTTCGCCAGGTCTCATGCGTTTTTCCCGGTTTGTCTGATTTCAAAACTGATGTTTTTTTTGGTCCTCAGATTCAGACCTTAAAACTCTCTTTTAGACCTCAGATTCAGACCTTAAACCAGGCAATGTCAAACATACGTGGATGATTTAATCCGGGCCCGGCATACATGTATGAGTATGTCAAAAAGAAGCAAGACTCTAGCTCATTTCTATCAAAAGTTGTGATTTTTTAAAATAAATACAAACCAAATGCTCCCTCCGGCCTCTAGAGGGCAGTAATGTGTAAATCTGGCCCCCCAGACGTTTTAATCTGGGCCAGCCAAACATTTCTAATTCATATTCAATCATTTCCGATAGATCTATAGCATTTTTATCGCTTGGAACTACACGTCCCACAAATCCTTTGCAGCGGCCGCCCCTCCCCCACACTGCTGTGCGCTGCCGGTGCAAGTGCCAGGTCTTTTAGAAGTGCCAACGCGCGTCGCGCACTTTACAGATTTTGAGCAGAGGTCCTAACCAGGAAAGAGACGTTTTTAGGGAAACACGTGCAAAGAAAGAAAGGAGGACGGTTTTGTGGACATTAGAGCGGCGCTATAAAAGTGGAGCTAATGTGTGAGCTAACAAGAAGAAAACTTCTGTTGATGACAGCTCTGCTTGAGGGAAACATTGCAAAAACCCGGGACAGATCATGAGCCACAGGTAAAAACACAGCGTCAGAATGTATAAAAGTATGAACATGACTGTGTCCACACTAATGGGACTGTGAAATACAAACACAATGCACTCATTTGGCTTCACCACATGAATAATCTGTCACTAAAATCATCTTAAACTATAAAAATAGTGAGCATCATATTGAGTTTGGTCAGGCACAACAACCAACAGATCTGTGATCTCAACATCTCATATCAGAAATCATATCACAAGTCCCCAGTTTCTTGTTTCTGCTGCTGCTGCATGAATGTGTCACACAAGAACTATTACTATAAAGCTATTCATTTCTTATATCTTTTATATGTTTTATATTTTACGTTATGTTTCGGCCCGCGACCCAAAATGAGTTTGACACCCTGGCTTAAACTCTCTTTAGACCTCAGATTCAGACCTTAAACTCTCTTTAGACCTCAGATTCAGACCTTAAACTCTCTTTAGACCTCAGATTCAGACCTTAAACTCTCTTTAGACCTCAGATTCTGACCTTAAACTCTCTTTAGACCTCAGATTCAGACCTCAAACAGTCTTTCTTTTGTCTTCAGAAGTCCCGGAGCTCCTGGCGCTGGTTGGACCAGACTCTGTCCAAGGTCTGAAGTCCGGATCCTCAGATCCGGACCAAACTCGCTCAGCTCTGAAGACCTGCTTCAGCTCAATGATGAGGAGCGATCCTGACCTGGTCCAGACCCAGCTCCATGCTCTGGTCCACAGGGCTTCTGAGGGTAAGACCTGGGTCTGAACTGGGTCTAAACCAGGTCTAAACCAGGTCTCTCTCACCTGTCTCTCTGTCTTTCAGGTAAAGTTCCTCTGGACTCTCTTCTGCTGAAGCTTCACTCTCAGTTTCCTGGAGACATCGGCTGTTTCTGCATCTACTTCCTGAACCTGATGGAGCTCCAGCCTGGAGACGCCATGTTCCTGAGAGCCAACGAGATCCATGCCTATCTCTATGGAGGTAAACCAGGCCTGAAGTAGTCCTGAAGTAGTCCTGAAGTAGTCCTGAAGTAGTCCTGAAGTAGTCCTGAAGTAGTCCTGAAGTAGTCCTGAAGTAGTCATGCTGCAGGCCAGGTCCAAAACCCCCGGGTCCAAAACCCCCGGGTCCAAAACCCCCGGGTCCAAAACCCCAGTCTAACCCCGGTCTTTCTCTGGTCTTTGTCTCAGACTGTATCGAGTGCATGGCGTGCTCTGACAACACGGTTCGAGCCGGTCTCACTCCAAAGTTCCTGGATGTGGAGACTTTGTGTGAGATGTTGGACTACAGCCCAAGTCCGGCTCAGTCCAAACTCTTCCCCTGTCGCCGTGATGACCAGGACGGTCACGTGACACTGTACGACCCGCCCATCGACGACTTCAGCGTCATCCGCATTCAGGTAATGTTTGAAATGAAGACAAAAAACACATCTGTAAAAACATCGGCCGCTACGTTAGCTACATTAGCATCGTTAGCGTCTTTCACCGCTGAGCGTGACATGGGGGAGGAGAGAAGGGAGGACATGCAGGAAATGTATATGCTGCACATGGAGCCTGGCATGTGCAGCCACCTTAACCACTCCACCACCACTCCCATAATGCACTGGGGCATTTATGACTCCTACGAGACCTGATCCCTAACCCTAACCTAGGTCTTAGTCCAGGCCTATGCCCGGTCTCTCTTCAGGTCTTAGTCCAGGCCTATGACCGGTCTCTCTTCAGGTCTTAGTCCAGGCCTATGACCGGTCTCTCTTCAGGTCTTAGTCCAGGCCTATGCCCGGTCTCTCTTCAGGTCTTAGTCCAGGCCTATAACCGGTCTCTCTTCAGGTCCCTCTGGAGGTAAAATCCTACACGGTCTCGGCCCTCGACAGCGGCAGCATTCTATTGGTCGTCTCTGGCTCCGCCCACTGCCCTGAGCATGATGACGTCACTCTGAGGCGGGGCTCTGTCTTCTTCCTTTCGGCCCAATCACAGCCTTCTACTCGAGGTGACATCATCGATGGAAACTTTACAGGGCTGTGCCTTGCCTTAAGTTGTGACGTTTAAAGGGGTGAAGTGTGACGTTTACGTTTAAGGGGTGAAGTGTGACGTTTAAAGGGGTGAAGTGTGACGTTTAAAGGGGTGAAGTGTGACGTTTAAAAGGTTGTGTTTATCTGAGTCCTCGTCCTGCTGTAAACAAATGTTACTGTGGATTTTGTGAGTTTATTCACTTAAATTAAATTACTAAAATTAAGATTTTCTGTGACTGTTTCTGATTCAAGGGTTAGGGTTACCCCTTGGATTAATCCTAACACTAACCCTAGGGTTAACACAGATGGTTGAAACACCCCAGTGTGTCTGAAAAAAAATCCCTGTCTCCGCAGGGATTTTAAACAACGGGTTTAGCCTTGTCGCGTAGGAAGTCATGTGCTTCATTTCATGCGGCCCACAAAGGCGGCTGACAAATGTGGCTTGCGTTTCCATGGAGATTGGCCGTTAACGAAGGCCCTGTAAAAGCACACTTTGCGGCCTTGTATATCCCATAATGTACTGTGCGGCACTGGTCTTTAAAACAAGCGGAGCGAAACAGCGCCCCCCGACAGAGGAAACATGCAAGTACACACACGAGTGTTGTCATGGAGATAAGGGCAGAACGCTCCCAAAACAGAAGTTTAGTTTTAACCGTAAATTGCGTTTTCTGCCAACACAAGAGCCGCCGACGACGAGCCCGCCCGCGTCTGACCCGACGACGAGCCCGCCCGCGTCTGACCCGACGACGAGCCCGCCCGCGTCTGACCCGACGACGAGCCCGCCCGCGTCTGACCCGACGACGAGCGTTTAACAGAAGACAAAAACCTTTTATAATTTTTTTTTATTATTCAGATCCATTTTTTTACAAAAACGTGTTGGAATGAATTTACCCCTGGTCCCACCCGGTTTAGACCTCAACCCAGACCCGCTTTAGTCCCATGTTCAGACAGAGACCCCCTCTGTGGCCGACCTGGTTCAGTCCCATGTTCAGACCGAGACCCCCTCCTTGGCCTCGCTGAACGGCTTCTCCACGGGCAGCGTCCCACAGTCTGAGATCACGACGTCTTTGAGCGGTTTGTCGCGACCGTCTGTTTTTGTCGCTTCGATTTTCATCACAACGTCCTAAAAAAAGAGAAACGTTTTGAAGCGTTTTGAAGCCGCGCCCCCTTACGGCCGCGCCCCCTGCCGGACTCACCATTCCCTCCAGGATCTTGCCGAACACCACGTGTTTGCCGTCGAGCCACGGCGTCTGAACCGTGGTGATGAAGAACTGGGATCCATTGGTGTCTTTGCCGGCGTTTGCCATCGAGAGCCAACCAGCGCCGTAATGTTTCAGCTTAAAGTTCTCATCAGGGAACCGGTCGCCATAGATACTCTTACCTAAAACACACGACAACGGGGGAAAATGGGTAAGGAAGAGACCCCTCGGCCCCCACCCGGCCCACAGAGCCCCCCTCACCTCCGGTTCCGTCTCCGCGGGTGAAGTCCCCTCCCTGGATCATGAAGTCCTTGATGACCCGGTGGAACTTGCTTCCTTTGTAGCCGAATCCTTTCTGTGAAAAACAAACCGTTCACGTCCCAGAATCCTCCGGTTTGTACGCCAACATATTATGGAATATTTACCTCGCCGGTTGCCAAGGCGACGAAGTTTTCTGCAGTTTTTGGGACGGTTTTTCCAAAGATTCCAATGACGATGCGTCCCGCCGTTTCATCTCCGATTTTCATGTCAAAGAAAACCTGAAAAACATCAGGATTTTACATGAAAACATTTCAGATTTGAGTTAGCGCCGGCACGGTGGGGTTAGGGCGGCGCCGGGGCGGTGGGGTTAGGGGGCGGCGCCTAGTTAAGGTCGTGTACATACAAATGTAGAGTCAGTTAAAAATATGGGAAACACTGGGAAGTGAACCGAGCCTTTGTTCTGACCCACATTTACATCTAGTCTTAAACTATATTTCACTGTCCATTTGTACAGAGGGTTAGAACGGGGCCAGAACCGGGCTAACGTGGAGCCAACACCGGGCTAACGTGGAGCCAACACCGGGCTAACGTGGAGCCAACACCGGGCTAACGTGGAGCCAACACCGGGCTAACGTGGACGTTGAGCCAACACCGGGCTAACGTGGAGCCAACACCGGGCTAACGTGGAGCCAACACCGGGCTAACGTGGAGCCAACACCGGGCTAACGTGGAGCCCCCGGTGAGGCTGGGTTTGTGGCCGTGTCTGGACTGAAGCTGAGGCCGCCGCACAGAGCAGCACGGCGGGGCCGGAGCTGTAACTCCGGGGCCTCCGGGACGGGTTCTTTAGTACGGCTTCAGCCCCGCACAGGGTTTACGGCTCGTTATCAGTGTCTCGGAGCATCGTTCCCAAATACCGTACCTTGGCCGTGACTTTGGGACCCTTCTTCTTGTCGTCCGCGGCACCGGAGCCTCCGGGAAACGCGAGGAACACGAGCGCGCCCCCGAGCAGCGCCAGTGCGAGTAAACACTTCATCCTCCGTCTGAGCAGCGGCCCGAACCGTCTGAGCATCCACGGCCTGCGTCACGGAGATCCACGGGGAGACACGGGCAGAGCAGACCGGGGCACCACACACTGGAGCCGGGGAGGAACGGAGCGCGTCACCGCTGCGCCTTTGGAGCCTCGGGAGCGCGCCACGTCGACGTAGGGGCGGGGCTCAGAAGAACACGGCCAATGATTGGACAAACGCTTAGGTGACCTGCCCAATCAGAACTCTCTACGGAAGTGTGTTGGACCAATCAGAGCCCGCCGCGTCGCATCTGTCGCGCGTGGATGTATTTTAACAGAACTACAAATTCTTCTGAGCCGTAAATATAACACATCCATGTTCTGAGCGTCTGGACTTATGACGTGATGACGTGATGACGTCACAGGCCACGCGGAGGCTGGACTTTCCCATGAAATAGTTCTTTTTTTAAATGTATTTTATTTTTTTAGAAATAAACACAGAACATAAACAACAAGGGAGGGTCAATCAAAAATAGACATCAACTAAATACAAACTAAATCAAATTTAAATGAAAAGTCAAATATGTCAATTTCCAAATGAAGTTTAAATGTCATTTTTTCCATTTGTCTGATCAGAATCAGAAACTGTTTATTTCCATCCTCAATGAACAAAATTCACAAACAGGAACTTGTCTCTGTGTTAAAGTGCAACATAAAACACTGCAATAATAAAAACAACATATATTCAATCTAAAGGGCATTAAGAAACAATTTAAAATGACTATAATATAAAATAAAAATAGACACTGCTATGTTCACGAGATTATAGTTACATTTACAGTTGTAGTGCAGAAAGTGAGAGTGAGTGAGTGAATAGTAGTCCAACGGCTGAGGGGTGGCCTCCTGCCTGAGGGGCGTGGCCTCCTGCCTGAGAGGAGTGGCCTCCTGCCTGAGGGGAGTGGCCTCCTCCTGTGATCTGACCTGCTCGTCCCAGAGCCCTGGAGACGTACAGGTCCTGCAGAGATGGAAGTCTGCAGCCGATCACCTTCTCAGCAGAGGGCGCTGTAGTCTCTGTTTGTCCCTGGCTGTGGACTCAGCACAGAGGCGCTGTAGACTCTGTTTGTCCCTGGCTGTGGCTCCAGCAGAGGGCGCTTGCACCACATCATCTGCACTGAAGTCTTGGCTTTCCTCAGCTGCTGCAGGAAGTTACATCCTCTGCTGGGCCTTTCTTGATGAGAGAGCTGATGGAGGGCTCCCACTGGAAGTTCCTGGGATGATGGTGGTGCTGTAGGAAGCGGTGATGGGGAGTCTGTCATGACAAGGGGGGCTGGGGGGCTGTGACTTTCCTGAAGTCCACGATCATAATCTCCACTGTCTTCTGGGCGTTGAACTCCAGCTTGTTACCCTGCACCAGGACACCAGCCGGGACCACCTCCCTCCTGTAGACAGACTCATCTGAGATGAGCCCGATGAGGTGTGGTCTCGCTCGTGCTGCTGGAGTGTGCAAGCAGTTTGTGTCCAGGGAGAAGAGCAGAGGGGAAAAGTACACAGCCCTGTGGAGCTCACTGTGCTGATGGTCCAAGTGTCTGAGAACATTCTTCTCCAGCCGCACGCACTGCCTCCAAACCGTCAGGAAGTCAGTGCCTCCCCCTGCAGGTGGAGTCATGGTGGTGGTGGCGGGCGTGGCGCGGTTGGGTTGGCAGAGGTGGCCACAGTGGGGAGGGGGGGGTGGCCTCAAACCTGGAGTAGAAAGAGATGTAGTTCCTCAGCCTGTTTCCGGTAGTCTGCAGGCGGGGTCTCTGGGCTGGTAGTTGGTGAGAAGCCGGAGCCCCCCCCCACACGGAGGCAGGGTTGTCAGAGAACTGCTGCTTCAGACGCGTATTGTACTGTGGTCTCGCTCGAGAAACCTCTGCTAAATCCATATTTCACATCTTTTGTAGCGCCCCCTGTCTCCAGCCCTGTGTGCTTGCCTCCTTTCTGCTGCCTTAACTGCCTCAGCTTTTGGAGTGAACCAGGGTTTCACTGTTACTATGTGATAGTCTCTGATGCTGTCCTCACAGAATGTATGAGCGTCACAGTGTCCGTGTCCTCATCCAAACTCTCTGTGGCAGCTCTGAAGACCTCCCAGTCTGTAATGTCCACACACACACGGAGCTCCTCCACTGCCTCATTGGTCCACTTCTGAGAGGTCCTCACTGCAGGTTTGGAGAGCTTCAGCCTCTGTCTGGACGTGAGGATCAGGTGATCTGACTGTTGTGTAACAATGATCCAGCGTGTTCTGCTCTCTGGTCAGAACTTTAATAAACTGTCTGTACTTTGGTCGTTCGTGGCTGAGATTCCCCTTGTTAAAATCGCCCAGGATCATACACAAGGGGTCCGGGAAGGTCCGCTCCACACTCAGAATCTGGTCCACGAGCGCGCGCTGTGCCACGTGCACGTTTGCGCTCGGTGGGATGTAAACAACAGCCAGAATGAATGAATGAATGAAGAGATGTTCCAGATCAGGAGAGCAGTGTTTGGAGATCACAGTCACATCTGAAGACCAGGCGTTGTTGCTGTAAAAACAGACTCCTCCACCGTGTGTGTTTCACCCAGAGAGATCCTTCTGGCGGTCCGACCGAAGGAGATGAAAACCCTCAATCTGCACGGCGCCGTCCGGGACCGGCTCACTGAGCCTCGTCTCCGTGAAGCTGTTCCTATGTCAGTCCAGCCCTGATCATTGGTTGTGTCCGCCATTTCTTTGTGATGGACTTTCTTCCTGCTTCCAGAAGTACATTCCTGCCATGAAATATTTCAAAGGTAAATTCAACTGTTGAGGATCATTTCTATGAGTGACTTTGCTGAGAACTCGCCGCCTGTGGAGCGGGAACGCTAAAAGCAAACTTCTCCACAGAGATAGGTTCGGCTTTTTGCAATTATTTTGAATGTTAGAGAGTAAGTTGGAGTAAGTAAGAACATCTCCATGGAGACAAGCAGGTGTCAGATCCTCCACCACAAAAGTTACAAGTCAAGTTTGTGGAGAAACCAGCGCCTTCACAGTAAGAGTGCATGTTTTATAGCAGTATGAAAACAGCTGTAATTAAGTAATTGTGTTTAGTTTTTGGGCGGGAATCTTACACGGTGGGGCTTTATTATTGGTAGATAGAATGTGATGTCTAAAATAGACCCTTTTCATGGTAGGCCCGGTTCATACTGGCTGCCTTAAAATGCTGCTCCATTCATTAATTATAGGGAATTAGCCAAGTCTTGCCAAAATACCTCAATAATGAATGACGACGAAGCAGTATTAAGACCTTTAACCTTAACATGAAATAAATGTCACTAATGTTAAAATAACACCACAAACTGAACTAACCTGTTTACAAAAGCACGTTCGTTTTACGTACTTTCATTAAGTTTATCTGTTTCATATTTCAGATGTATGTTAGCCTTTAGCTTTGAGACCAAAATACATACTTTTATAAACACTTAGGTTTCCTCTGGCGACATATTTACATCATATTTTCATTTATTTAAGGAATACTCTGAGACTTCTGGTTATGACGTCGGACTAGAATGTTCCGCTGCTGCAGAAATGTGCCTTAAAAATCACAATTTCACCCACATAATCCCAAGAAATGAGGCGCGAGAGCTGAGGAAACACAAGACAGGTAACGCTAACAAACAACGCTGACGGTCCATTCGCCTCACAAGCTAACGAGGCTAACATGGCTAACTGACCCGGTGCGAATGCCCTGAACCGGGCCTCAGCGTGGCATCTCCGGGATCATCCCAGTCTGAAGGAGGAGATAACTTCTTCTTCTTCTTTGGTGGTGTTTTATGGCGGTTGGTATCCATAGTGTTCTTCTTCTTCTTTGGTGTTTTATGGCGGTTGGTATCCATAGTGTTCTTCTTCTTCTTTGGTGTTTTATGGCGGTTGGTATCCATAGTTTCTTCTTCTTGGTGGGTTTATATGCGGTTGGTATCCATTAGTGGTTCTGTCTTCTTCTTTGGTGGTGTTTTTTATGGCGGTTTGGTTATCCATAGTGGTTCTCTTCTTCTTCTGGTGGTGTTTATGGCTGGTGGTATCCATAGTGTTCTTCTTCTTCTTTTGCGTGTTTATTGCGTTGGTATCCATAGTGTCTTCTTCTTCTTTGGTGTTTATGGCGGTATGGTACGCATAGTGTTCTGTCTTCTTCTTTGGTGTTCTTATGGGGTTGGTATCCTTAGTGTTCTTCTTCTTCTTGGTGGTGTTTAAATGGCGTTTGTGATATCCATTAGTGTTTCTTCTTCTTCTTGAGTTGTTTTTATGGCGGTTGGTATCCATAGTGTTCTTCTCTTTTGGTGTTTTTGAGGTGGTTCCTTATGTGTTCTGGTGTTTTGTTGTATCCATAGTGTTCTTCTTCTTCTTTGGTGGTGTTTATGGCGGTGGTACCATTAGTGTCTTTCTTCTTCTTTGGCTGTTTTGTATTGGCGTTGGTATGCATAGGTGGTCTTGCTTCTTCTTTGGTGGGTTTTATGGCGGTTGGTTATCCATGGTTCTCTTCTTTGTGTGTTTTTAGGCGTGTGGTATCCATAGTTCTTTCTTCTTTGAAGTGGTGTTTTATGGCGTCGTTGGTATCCATGTAGTTTCTTTTCTTCTTGGTGGTTTGTATGGCGGTTGGTATCTATGTTCTTCTTCTTCTTGTGTCTGTGGTTTTATGGCGGTTGTATCCATAGTGTTCTTATCTTCTTCTTTGGTTGGTTTATGCGGTTGGTATCCATAGTGTTCTTCTTCTTTGCTGTTTTATGGCGCGTTGGTATCCTAGTGTTCTTCTTCTTCTTTGCTGGTGTTTTATGGCGGTTGTATCACTTAGTGTTTCTTTCTTTTCTTGGTGGTGTTTTATGGGGTTGGTTATCCATATTTCTTGTGTTCTTCGTTCTTCTTTGGTGTTTTTATGGCGGTGGTATCCATAGTGTTCTTCTCTTCTTTGGTGTTAGTTTATGGGTGGGTAATCCATAGATGTTGCTTCTTGCCTTCTTTGGTGGTGTTTTATGCGGTGGTATGCCATAGTTGTTTTCTTCTGTTGTTGGTGGTGTTTTGGCGGTGGTATCCATAGTGTTCTCTGCTTCTTCTTGTGGTGGTTTTGGTATGCGCGGTTGGTCATAGTTCCATTCATTCTTCTGTGGTGTATGCGTTGGTTCTAGTTTTCTTCTTCTTTGGTGGTTGTTTATATGGCGGTGTATCACAAGTGTTCTTCTTCTTCTTGGTGGTGTTATATGGCGGTTGGTATCCACATGTTCTTCTTCTTCTTTGGTGTTAATGGGTTTCGGTATCCTATAGTGTCTTCTTTCTTTGGTGTGTTGGTTGTATCCGTGTTCTCGGGTTTTGCGTTGGTAAATCCATAGTGTTCTTCTTCTTCTTTGGCTTTTTGTATGGCGGTTGGTATGCTCATGAGTGTCTTCTTTCTGTCTTTGGTGGCTTTTTATGCGCCTTGTTCCATAGTAGTGTTCTTCTTCTTCTTTGTGGTGTTTTATGGCGGTTGGTATCCATAGTGTCTTTTTCTTGGGTGGTGTTTTATGGCGGTTGGTATCCATAGGTGTTTCTTCTTCTTCTCTTGGTGTGTTTTATGGGCGTTGGTACTCCATAATGTTTCTTCTTCTTCTTTGGTGTTATGGGTTTCATTAGTGGTTTCTGGGGTTGCGTTGGTATCGCATCAGATGTTCTTCTTCTTCTTTGGTGGATGATTTTATGGCGCGGTGGTATCCATATGTTTTCTTCTCTTTGCGTGTGTGGTTTTATGGCGGTTGTGTATCCATAGGTGTTCTTCTTCTTCTTTGTGTGTTTATATGGCGTGTTGTATCCATAGTGTTTCTTCTTCTTTGGTGGTGTTTATGGCGGAATTGGTATCCATGTGTTCTTCTTCTTCTTCTGGAAATGGTGTTTTAGTGCGGTTGTATCCCATAGTGTTCTTCTTCTTCTTTGGTGGTTTTATGGCGGCCTTGTTATTCCATAGGTGTTCTTCTTCTCTTTGGTGTGTTTTATGGCGGTGGGCTAGTCCATAGTGTTCTTCTTCTTCGTGGTTTATATGGCGTTGGGTATCCATAGTTTCTTCTTCTTCTTTGGTGGTGTCTTGGCGGTGGTAAGTCCATAGGTTCTCTTCTTCTTTGGTGCTTTTATGGCGGTTGGTGATCCATATGCTTCTTCTTTGGTGTTTTGTATGGCGTTGGTATCATATGTTCTTCTCTTCGTGGTGTTTTATGGCGGTTGGTATCCATAGTGTTCTTCTTCTTCTTTGGTGGTGTTTTATGGCGGTTGGTATCCATAGTGTTCTTCTTCTTCTTTGGTGGTGTTTTATGGCGGTTTGTATCCATAGTGTTCTTCTTCTGTGGTTTAATTCGGCTGTACAATCAGAATTCATCTCCGTACCGGCTCCCGAGAGGGAGCAGGCACAGGGTCCCTTCCAGTCTCAAGGGCCCCACATAAAGGAATCCTGTGTCTTTTATAGACCACAGGTTGAACAAATCACATGACATATCATACTTGAACATGATTGGCCCGATGAGGAACAAAAGGGTTGGAAGTTGTTGATTGAAGTTACATTCTGATCGTCTGGAGAGGGACAATGCCCTGGCAAAGGCTCGGCAAAGAGGCCCATCCCGGACCCCTGAAGGAGAACTATACAGAGGTGTGTAAGCCCAAAACTAGGCTTGACCAGGGCACCCCAGGAAGCCCCCCAAGCAGACAGAGATCGGGCTTTGATCAAAAGGAGACGTAGCAGACATGTAGAATTCAGGAATATACAAACGGCACCATCAGGCTCGGATTGGAGATGGAAAGTCTTCAACGTCACAAACCTCACCGCCCCTCACTGCAGTTGTGACTCTTGGAGTCACTTTCGCTGTTGTCCTGCCCCCATGGTAGTCGCCAATTGAGCGGGTAACACCACAACAACGCCCCCAACTGTACAACCGTCCAATTAACCCCATGTTACAGTGTAGCCATAGCCACACATGATCCCTGTGATTGAAAGAATTCCCACCCATTATTTTGAAACCATAAAGACAAGTCAGTTCTTTGTCTTTCATATGCACAACAGTGAAGCAGCACACGCTCAACACGCTCAACATCGGTGATATTTCAGACAATATAGATCTGATGGATATGGGTGCTGAGGGCCGAGGTGGTGGTGCTGCAGGAGGAGGTCCTGGATTTGCAGTCCAGGACAACCTCAGACTTGTGGGGCGGAGGAGGAGGAAGAGGGAGACAACACTGTACGTTTCCTGATCTCAGAGTTCATTTCAGGATGTGGACTTTACGATGCAGCTGATAAACCACACGGCCTGGTTACGAGGGTTTTTTAGATGCATTTTTTAAAAAAGGCCCGTGTTTATTAATGAACGTACAATGTGAGCTTTTTTCTTGCTTTTACTATTGTTCATCGTTATTTGCTGCAAAGCAGGTTCCAGTAATAGTAATACCAATAAACCTTTTCTGATTCTGATTCTAAATATGCCAGAATGAACCTATGTGTGCAGTTCAGGACAGAAACAACACAAAACACACATACAGCTCACTCGTTCAATACAAATGACAACATTAGGATGAAACAACACTTCACAATCAATGATTCAATGGTTCCTCCAGAGCCAACGCTTGAGTTGTCTTGAAAGCGCTTCATGTCACGTCTCTGAGGGCGGCAGATGCTGTTCCAAGTCTTTGTGCCTTAGACGGGCAGACTCGTGTGAAGGAACATGTCATGACGGTTGTGTCCTGGGGAGAGGTGGGGGCTTTTCAGGGGCTCCTTCATTAGGAATGGACTCAGCATGAACCCTTTTGTTTTCTATGGTATCTTTTCATCTGTTTCGTTTTTCTGTAGTTCTGATGTTTGCATGTTGTGTTCGACCCAAAGACTTTAAAGACACTTGAAAATGATCAATGGAAAATTCAATACGCTCAATCTAATGGCATTGGAAGTGTTACAAGTGGCATCCTTTCACGTTAGCGGCATATTGAACTCAATTAAGCCATCAAAATTGTTAACGCGAATGAGAAAAGAAAAAATAGACATATATTTACAACAGACACATTTAAATTCCATAGAACATTAAAAACGAACCAAGTTTTGTAATAAAAAAAAATCATACTTTTCATCACACAGAGGCAAACATAAGAGTGGAAATATTTATTTCAAATCGAATTGCTTTTGTTGAGTTTTGAGACAAAGAGGGCAGATATGTACTGGTTAGAGGGACTATTAATGGAAAGGTTTTGACTCTGCTGAATGTGTATGCTCCACCAGGGGGCGATATCACCTTCGATACAAATATTATGGACCTGATTGTGAACCACGATTGGAATCTTTGCATCTCATCTACATTGGACGTGTCGAACTCCAGAGGCACTGGAGGAATAGTAAATGAGAAGTTCTGTAAATGAATGAAGAAGATAGGACTGAGTGGCCTCTAGAGGGCGATGAACCCTAATGCACGACAGTATATAAGCATTTTTATAATCCACGTGGAATCTATTCCAGAATAGACTACTTTTTTATTCTTAATAAAGACGATCTAAAGTCACTGAGGCAGATTTAGGCACAATAGACCTCAGAGATCATGCTCCTCTACATCTCTGTGGACCTGGAGGAAAGATGAAGAAACACACTTTGGAGGTCCAAGTCCAGCCTGCTTAAGACTCTTTGTTTAAGGACAACATGTCCAACAACATGAAGACTTCTCTGGAGGAAAATGACCCTGAGGAAACGTCATCGACCACCCTCTGGGATGCTTCCAAAGCAGTTCTGAGAGGAAACATTATGGCCATAGCTTCCAAAAAAAATAAACAAAAGGAAGAAAAAGCTAATACTTGCTGGAGGTAAATCATGCCAAGAATGCTACAAATGCTCATCCCTTTGCTTTCAAACACTTTGAACTGGATGAGGGTGGTGTCGTCCACAAACTTCCGCTGCCTCAGGGTCCGTCAGGAAGTCAGGGATCCACCTGCAGGTGAGGCCCATCTCCTGACCCGGATCTGTAGACCTGGTTCTGGTCCTGGACCTGGACCTTTATGTAAGCCCTCCGAGGCAACTGCTGTTGTGATTTTGTGATTTACAAAATCACAACAGTAGATGAAGAACATTGAAATAAAACAAATTTAATTTGGCATGTAAAGTTTCTCCCATCGACTGTAAATAATACACAAAATGATTCATAACAAATGACATTTAAACATTTATAGAATTATGAAGCTGCTTTTATAGGGTTTTAAATTGGAGCGTGAAACTGGCTCCGGGGGCATCTGTGGCTGTGTCTCAAGTGAAAGGGTGAAAGGACTCGAACAGAGACTTGAGCACAGCACGGTGCAACTCACAGATCTGAACCGTAACATCTTATTCAGGATCACGGAGATGAAAAAGACTCGATCGCACGCAGAGGACCAGAAATGACTGGATTATTTGTTTTGCTTTTTTCTCTTTTCTCTGCCGTGCCCTTGTTTGTCTCTCCATGTTCTTTATCTCCGCACGCTGGCGAGCGGCAGGCGTCAAGGCCGTACTGAAGCCACACACAGACACTAACTAAAAATATTCCGGCCACAGCTCTTCACCCTCTCACCCTCTAGCCCTCAGCCTCAGCCTCGCAGCTCCAGCGCTCTACCCTTCGCTCGTCAGCTCTCCGCCTTTCTCACCTCTCTCCCCTCGAGCTCTCTCACCTCTCAGCCTCTCAGCCTCTCAGCTCGTCAGCCTCTACTTGACCTCTCCCTCTCAGCCTCTCACCTCATCACGATCTGCACCCTCTCCATCAGTCCTCTCAGCCTCCCCTCATCGTCCTCAGCCCTCTCCCTCAACCTCTCATGCCCCTCTCACCCAGTCAGCTCTCATCACCTCTCACTACCTCGTCAGCCTCATCAACCTCCATCTAGCCTCTGCACCTCCCATCAACCTTCACCCTCTCAGCCTCTCAGCCTCTCACCCTCTACAGCCTCTATCACCCTCTACTCTCATCACCCTCTCAGCCTCTCAGCCTCTCGACCCTCTCACCTCCAGCCTCTCATCACCCTCTCAGCCTCTCATCACCTTTCAGCCTCTCACCCTCTCAGCCTCTCATCCTCAGCTCTCATCACCACTTCTCACTCTCTCAGCCTCTCAAGCCCTCATCAGCCCTCTCACCCTCATCACCTCTCATTCACCGCTCTCAGCCTCTCACCTCTCAGCCTCATCATCACCTCTTCACCTCTCATCTCCAGCCTCTCAGCCTCTCATCACCCTCTCACCTCTCAATCCTCTCAGCCTCTCAGCCTCTCATCACCCTCTCACCACTCTCAGCCTCCGCATCACCCTCATCACCCTCTCAGCCTCACACCTCTCTACAGCGTCTCACCCTCTCAGCTCACTTCATCGCCTCAGCTCTCACCCTCTCATCACCCTCTAGCGCTCTATCAGCCTTCACCTCAAACCTCTCACCCTCTCGAGCTCTCACGTCCTCTCACTCTTCTCCTCTCACCCGCGCTCACCTCTCATCACCTCTACCCTCTCATCTTCCTCAGCTCTACTCTCAGCCTTCATCACCTCTCACCACTCAGCTCTCACCCTCTCAGCCTCTCAAAACCTCCTCAGCCTCTCAGGCTCTCACCTCTCATCTCACCTCTTCAGTCTCTCACCCTCTCAGCTCTCAGCCTCGTTCATCACCCTCTCAGCTCTCCCCCTCGCCTCTTCATCACCCTCTGCCTCTCAGACGCCTTCACCCGTCATCACTCCTCTCAGCTCTCACCTCTCAGCTCTCATCAACCTCTCAGCTCGTATCACTCATCACCTCTCACCCTCTCAGCTCTCAGACCTCTCAGCACCCTCAGCCCTCACGGCCTCTAGCCTCATGTCATCACTCTCTCAGTCCTTAACAGCCTCTCACCTCTCACCCTCTCATGGCCTCTCAACACCCTCCTCAGCCTCTCACCTCTCAGTCGGTCATCGCAACCTCTCAGCCTCTCAACCCTCTCACCCTCTCGACCCTCTCAGCTCTCCCCTCTCAGCCCTCTCACCACTCCTCAGCCTGTCAGCCTCTCACCCTCTCAATCACCCTCCTCAGCCTCTCACCCTCTCACCCTCTCATCACCTTCCCCTTCAATCCTCTCAGCCCCTCAGCCTCTCACCTCTATCACTCCTCTCGCCCCTCTCAACCCCTCGTCACTCTCAGCCTCTCATCACCTCCTAGCCTTGCTCACCCTCTTTAGCCTCTCAGCCTCTTCATCACATCTCACGCTCTCATCACCCTCTCGCCTATCAACCCTCCTTCAGCTCTCATCAGCTCTCAACCCTCTCAGCCTCTCAACCTCACACCTCTCATCACTTTCCCCTCAGCCTTACAGGAGGCCTCACCCTCTCACCCTCGTCATCGCTCTCACCCTCTTAGCCTCTCACGCCTCCCCCTCTCTAGCCTCGTCAACTCTCACCTCTCAATCACGCTCAGCCTTACAGAGCTCTGCGAACCGTCTCCCCTCTCAAGCCTCTCAGGCCTCATCACTCTCTCAGCTTCAGCCCTCGTTCAGCTCTCACCCTCTTCACCCTGTCATCACCCCTTGCATCAACCTCTCACCCTCTCAGACCTTCATACCCTCTCATAGCATCACTCTCAGCTCTTCAGCTTCAGCCTCTCACACCCTCTCACCCTCTTAGCCTCTTCACCTCCAGACTCATCATCACCTCTAGCCTCTTCCATCACCCCTCTCCAGCCTCTTTCAGCCCTCTCAGCGCTCTCGTCCTCTCATCCCTCTCATACTTCTCAGCCTTAACAGCCTCTACCCTCTCAGCCTCTTCAAACCTCTCACCCTCTCAGCCTCACCCTCAGCCTCTCACCTCTCATGCCTCCCCCTCTCTCACCTCGTCAGCCTCTCATCACCCTCTCAACCATCTCAGCCTTCATTCACCGACCTTTCACCCTCTCCAGCCACACCCTCTCAGCCTCTCACCCTCTCAGCTCAACCTGCACCTCACAGGCCTCAATCTTTACGCTCACCTCTCAGCCTCTCAGCCTCTCACACCCTCCTCTCACCTCTCAGCCTCTCATCAGCTCTCAGCTCAACCTCACCCTCGTCAAGCTCTCACCCTCCACCCTCTCACTCTCTTCAGCTTCTCAACCTCTCAGCCTTCAGTCAAAAACCCTCCACCTCGTCATCACCCTCGCTCTCACCCTCGCCAGCCTCTCACCCTCTCACTCTCTCAGCCTCTACCTTCAGCTCCTCCACACCTCTCTCAGCCTCTCATCCTCCAGCCTCACCCTCTCAGCCTTCCAACCCTCCAGCTCCAAAGCCTCTCACCTCTGCATACCCTCTCACCTCTACCTCCTCCCAGCCTCATCAGCTCTATCACTTTCTCAGGCTCTACCCTCTCCAGGCCTCTTCTCAGCCTCTCATCAACCTCTCAACCCTCTCAGACCTCTCATCAACCTCTCAGCCTCTACCTCGTCATCTCTTAGCATCCTCAACCTGTCTCTTCAGCTCTCAACCCTCTCATCACCCCTCATTCACTCTCTCAGCCTTAATTAGCTCTCACCCCTCTCGACGTCCTCTCATCAGCCTTTCACCCCTCTCACACCTCACTATTCTCCTCAGCCTCTCAACCTCTCAGCTTCATCAGCCTCTCAGCTCTCACCCTATTCAGTGCCTCTCATCACTCTCAAGCCTTACAGGCCTCTCACC
Organism: Chaenogobius annularis; assembly: GCA_015082035.1. Classification (NCBI taxonomy): domain Eukaryota; kingdom Metazoa; phylum Chordata; class Actinopteri; order Gobiiformes; family Gobiidae; genus Chaenogobius; species Chaenogobius annularis. Next base: position 13,473 of record BJKM01001075.1, on the reverse strand, counting down.
CTCTCAGCCTCTCACGCTCAGTCTCAATACCCCGTCAGGCTCTTATCCCTCTCCACCCTCACCCTCTCCAGCCCCCTCTCATAACCCTCTCAGCCTCTCACACCCTTCATCCACCAGGCCTCCTCATCACCCTCATCAGACCCTCAGTCTCATTCACCTCGCTCAGCTCTCTCAATCCTCTAGCTCTCACCCTCATCCACCTCTCACACCTCTCAGCCTCTCATCACCTCTCGCTCAGCTCATCCCCTCTCCAGCTCTCATGCACCTCTAGCCTCTCACCTCTCTCAGCTCTTCTACACTTCCAGCTACAGCCTCTCAACACCCTCACCCTCTTCATCAGCTCTCACCCTCTTACCTCTCAACCCTCTCACAGCCTCTCACCTCATTCATCACCTCTCACCTCTCGCCTCTCATCACTCCAGCACTTAAAACAGCCCCAACCTATCACCTCGACTCACCCTCCAGCACACCTCACCTCTCATCAACCTCTCTCAGCCTGCTCATCACTCTTCAGCCTTATCATCCCAGCCTCTCAACCAACCTCTCATCAGCCTCTCACTCTCAGCCTCTCACCCCCTCTCACTTGGCTCTCATCACCTCTCACCTCTCTCAGACCCTCTCAACCTCTCATCAGCCTTCCCCTCTCACATTCACACCTCTCAGCCTCTCAGCCTCTCAATCAACCCTCTCTCACCTTACCTCTCATCACCCCTCCTCAGGCTCTACGTCCTCTCAGCCTCTCATCACCCCTCTCCAGCCAGTCAGCCCCTCTCACCCTCTAGCCTCTCATACCGCCTCCACTCCTCTAGCTCTCATCCTCATCAGTCACCTCTTCAGCCTCACCTCTCAGGGCCTCTCAACCCTCTCAATCCTCAGCCTCCTCGCCTTCAGCCCCATCACCCTCTCACCCTCACACTCTCCACCTCTCATCATCTCTCAGCCTTACACCTTCAAACCCTCTATAGCCTCTACCCCTCATCAAGCCTCCTCACCCTCTTCGCCTCTCACCCTCTCTTCCACTCTCCAGCTTAACAGTGCCTCTCACTCATCAGCCTCTTCATCACCCACCCTCTCACAGCCTTTCATCACCCTCTCACCCTCTCAGCCTCTCATCACCCTCTCAGCCTCTCATCACCCTCTTAGCCTCTCACCCTCTCAGCCTCTCACCCTCTCAGCCTCTCAGCCTCTCATCACCCTCTCAGCCTCTCACCCCCTAACCCTCTGCACATTCCTCATCCTTATCTTCATGTTATCTTGTTTGTGAAGTGTAAATTGCAGCTCATGTGAATGTGTTTTCTGTCACTCATTCATATAAAAGCGTCTTAACTCTGGTTCATGTTGTCATAAGTGAGAACATGACAAACACGCTCTGTTCTGATCATTACATACATGTTCTCCAGAAACACAGCTCTTTATAAAGTGACTCAAAAGCACAGATTGAGTTCGGTGAGATGACCTTTAACCTTTTGGGCTCAAAGTCAGAATATTTGATCCCTGCTGCTCTTTATAATACGTCATGTGCGTCATGTGCGTGGCGTTAGCGTAATCAGCGAGTCTTGGTTGCTAGGTGACGGAGCGACTCCGTGGGCTCGGCCTGTCCCGTTTCGGCACGGCCTTTGCGGACCTTCGGCGCGCGCACACCCGGAATTGAGACATGACATTTGTTATCCGGCCCCTTTGCCACGTGACCAAGCGACCAGGCTTGTGCGCACGCGCAGAGAGCTAAGCGGATGTGGCACCGCTCCGTGTTCCGTGATCCGTGCGTGGACCGTAGATTTTCAATGAGTTTTCGATGAGTTCAGATCCGGAGCGAGGCCCGCGGAGCTCCTCAGAACTGAAGCCGAAAGAAGCGCTCCAAACACCGGCGTGGCTCCAGCAGAAGCCCGGCATTGGGTCTGAACCAGGTCTGAACCGGGTCTGACCCAGAACCGAGAGGTGAGCGGTTCTAACCCTCAGACTGGATCAAGTTTAACCTTAAATGTAACACTAACACCTAAGGTCTAAAGCGGGTCTAAAGCGGGTCTGAAGCGGGTCTGAAGCGGGTCTGAAGCGGGTCTGAAGCGGGTCTGAAGCGGGTCTAAACCGTGGTCTAAACCAGGTCTAAACCAGGTCTAAACCAGGACTGATGTCACTTAGTGTCCAGTTACTGTGCAGAATTCAGTGACTGAAATTGTGTGCAGTTTCTTCCAGCAGACACGTTTAAAGTGCCGTTAAATATGCTTTATATGTTGTTTTTAAATGTGTTTTATGTATATCTAACCTTTGTATATAAACACAATAAGCGCACTCAAACTCACAACTTCAAAAACACACACAATACTCTCACACACACACACACAGCAACACACACACACACGACACTGCTACAGATCACACTCAATCTCACTCTAATCTGAGTTCTCAGGACTGAATCTTTTTCTACAATGGAACCCGTCCTGGACGATGAGGGATTACACCCTAGACCATAATAATAATAGTATAAATAATACTACTACATTTGATTCGCGCCTTTCACATACAGAAGTCCCAAAGTGCTCCACAAAAAACAGTCTTACTTGAACCTGAACCAACTCTGAGATCTAAAGTTTAGACGCTGGACTGAAACCAGAGCTGGGCCACTATATGGCGCAGCCCCAGTATAGGGTCTGGTCTGGTCTCGGTCCATGAGGAGGACCTGGTCTGGTCCTGGTCTCAGGAAGACCTAGTCTGGCCCCGGGTCTGGTTGGCCGCCGGATCTCAGGAGGACCTTGGTCTGGCCCCCTGTCTGAGGAGGGCTGGTCTCCGGCTCAGGGTGGCACGGTCTCAGGAGGGTCTGGTTGGCCCCGGTCTCAGAGGGTGGTCTGGTCTTGGCCCCGGTCTCAGGAGGGTTGGTCTGGCCCGGTCTCATGGAGTCAGTCTGCTGGGCTCAGAGCTTCGTCTTGGTGTGTTCAGGTAGGTTGCTGATGGCTCGCGTGGGGCCGTCTGTTGGTGTTTTTTTTGTTCTGCTTCCTCGGCTGGTCCTTGGCTCTGGTACCTTCACGCGGAGAGTCCGACTGGACCTGGACCGCGTTAAAGGCCTGTTCAGAACCCCGGGCCAGAATCGCGGACCAGGAGGAATGAGTCTGGAGCAGAGGAGTGTCTTGAGATGCCTGGGTGACATCATCACAGCTCCAGGGCCAGGTGGAGACGAGCGGCTGTCGGTAAGTCAGAGCCCTCCCACTGTGTGTCAGAGCCCCTCCGCACTGATGTTCAGAGCCCTCCCACTGTGGTCAGCAGCCCCTCCCACTGTGTGTCCAAAGCCCCTCCCCAGGAAAGGACCGACTTGACTGTGCCCCCTACATTAGACCCCATCTCAGTTCTGTCCAAAAGAATGGACCAATCCTCCCAAATGTAATCCAACAATGATCAGACCGGATTTATGAACTCACACGACAAACACAAGACAGAATCAGACCATCTTTACACGACAATTGAGCCAAATACACACACAACAAAAACCCAAGTGTGATAAGAAGTCTGGACCTGAGAAGGTTTGGATTCCTGTTGAAGCTCGGACTATTTATCTATATATTTATGATGGTCACAACATCAAGAAATTATAATGAACGGTTATTTGTCAGACCCCACTGGGACTTCTGGTCTGAGGGGTGACACAGGGCTGGGTGTTATGGGTCCCCTCTGCTGTTTGCTTTTTTGAGCCATTGACCAATATCTTAGACAATCGATAAGCAATTTATTGTTATTTCTATTGACTGGAAAGGAACATAGAATTGTTACGCAAGAAGATGTCCTACTATATTTAACGAAGACAGAAATTTCCATTACCCAATGAGATGATGATATTTTACTGGCCCCCCCTCTGTCCTTTAGAAATGACTTCACTCCATTTCAAAATAGCAAAGGGAAGCTTCATCAAATATGTTAAAGAACTGTTAACAATCTTTGAGAAAAACTATACTCTCGCTTTTTCTCAATTAACGGTCTTGAAAACTTGACTTTTATGCATCAAAGTTTAAGTCAAGAGTCAAAGGATTTGATCTGTTCCGAGAACTCTTCCTGTTTCATCTCCGGCTGTTTCGAGTGTGATAGAAACTCTCATTAGATTTGTGTGACGAGCCTGACCCTAGACCCTGAACCCTCACCCTAGACCCTGAACCCTCACCCTAGAACCCTGAACCCTGACACCTAGACCTGACCCTGAACCCTAACCCATAGAAACCCTCGAACCCGACCCTAGACCGAACCCTCACTAGATCCCTGAACCCTAGACCTGAACCTAACCCTGACCCTATGAACCCTGACCCTGACCCCTGAACCCTGACCCTAGACCCTGACCCTGACCCTAGGACCCTAACCATGACCCTGATACCCTACCCTAGACCGTAGACCGGTAGACCCTGACCCTAGACCCGAACCTAACCGAACCTGCCTGAACCCTAGACCCTGAACCCGGACCCTAAGACCCTGAAACCCTGACCGTAGACCCTGAACCCTGACCCTAGACCCTAGACCCTGAACCCTGACCCTAGACCCTGAACCCTGACCCTAGACCCTGAACCCTGAACCCTGACCCTAGACCCTGAACCCTGACCCTAACCCAGAATATGAAGCTCAATGGAAACATATTCAGATTAATCTTGTAACTCCAGGTCAAAGTGCTCATTCTTCACAGGGAAATGCAACTGTTGTAGAAACAGCGCCACCAGGAGGCAAACCACTGTCTCGTATTCTGGGACTGTCCTGTCGCTCACAAACATGTGACTGAAGTTCACAGCGCTCTGCAGACTGTTTTTGACATTTCCCTCTGAACTATAGAACTCTGTACTTGGGCCTCAGAACTCCTGCCATGGACACAAGACATGGATACTTTTGGAATGTACTTTTGGAGATAAGAAAACTGACCATCACAAAGAAATGGACAAAAATGAGACTTTGGATTGAAGGATTCTGTGTTTTAATTGTTCCTTTTGTGGCTGATGTCTTTAATGTCTCTGGTTTTGTGTCAGACATTCTGTGTTTGTTCCTCTTGGTCTCAGGGTGAACTCGTGTGTGGACGTGGTGGTGTCGGGCGTGGCTCTGCTCCAGGCTCTGGGTCTTCAGCCCGCGTCAGATCCAAGTCCAGATCCTGGTCCAGGCTCAGGTCTGGATCACGAGGTCCTGGGCTCTCTTCAGGACCTCAGGGACACGTTTCAGTTCTTCATGTCTCGAGGAGCTGCAGCAGAAAGGTTCTTCTCAGACCCAGATCTGTTCCAGACCATCGCCCAGACTGCACTGCAGATCCCCGGGGCCAAGGTACAGACTGGGACTCAACCAGGACCGGGACTGAACCAGGACCTGGGTCTGAATGTCTCTGTGTTGCAGCTTTACGTCGGAGGAAACGCGGCTCTGATTGGACAGAAGCTGGCCTCCAGTCCTGACACTGAGGTACTGCTCCCAGTCCGGCGGCCGGTCTAACCCCGGCCGGTCTAACCCCGGCTTCTGGTCTGGTCTCCCTCAGGTTCTTCTTTCTGGTCCAGTTGGTCCTAAACTTCATGAACTCTTGGACGAGAAAATCGTGGTTCCTCCAGAATCTCTGCAAGAAACCGACGAGTACCACCTGATCCTGGAGTATCAGACAGGTACAAGTACTATAATACTATTGTAGGAGTACTATAGTGTAATGGTGCTATAGTACCACTATATTCCTACTATAGGACAATAGTACCACTATAGTACCACTATAGTAGTACTATAGTACCACTATAGCCCTACTATAGTACAATAGTACCACTATAGTACCACTATAGTAGTACTATAGTACCACTATAGCCTACTATAGTACAATAAGTATCACTATAGATACCACTAAAGTAGATACTATAGTACCAACTATAGCCCTACTATAGTATACCACATAGTACTGATAGTAGTACCACATATTAGTAGTACCACTCTAGAAGTACCACTCATAGTAGTACCACTCTAGTAGTACACGTCTAGTAGTGACTATAGTAAGTACCACTCTAGTAGTACGTATAGTAGTACCACTATAGTAGGGCTATAGTACTATAGTAGTTCTATTAGTACCACTAAACACTAAACTGTAAGAGAAAACGACCCAAGCACTCCCAAGAGGAGGGAAGGAGGAGAACAAGGGTTAGTGAATGCCTCCCCGCGTTCTCGCTGGTCCATGGTTTCAACGTTCCATGTTCAGGCGTTTCTCCATGTTTCAGGTCTTCAGGTTTCAGTCCTTCTGGTTTCAGGTCTCATCAGGTTTCAGGTCTCATGGTTTCAGGTCTCATGGTTTCAGGTTCATGGTTTCAGGTCTCATGGTTTCAGGTCTCATGGTTTCAGTGATGGTCTTGGTAGGTTTCGCACTTCAAGGCTACATTCACTCGACTTTCTGATGGTTTCACTATAATACACTTCAGGAGAGCGCTGGGGCCCCCTGGTGGACCGCTCATGTGTATATTACATGTTTCTAACATAATGTGTGTTGTTTTAAATGTTGCAGGAGAGAGAGAGCGCTGGGCCCCTGGTGGCCGCTCCGCAGGCCAACAGGTTCATTTTCTCTCACGACGAGGCAACAGTCGCATGAGCTCGGCTGAGAACTGCTGATCCAGAGTCTGGACCAGTTTGAACCAGACCTCCTGGTCCTGTTCCGGACTCCAACATGATGGAGGGTTCCTGAAGCCTGAGGCCCGGAACCAGAGGACTGGACCAGGTCTGCGAACAAGACTAAAACTGAGGCTATACACTGCAGACGTGCAATAACGTGAACCCATTCACACAGATGGAAAATAAGATTATAACTAGTACTAACTAATAAGAAGGTTGAGCTCATACTAACCTCAACTTCAACCGAAACACTATAATGTTAGTTTATTATAATCAGACCAAAGGATCCATGTAACGCTGGGAGGCGGGGCGGGGCTTGAGACTGTGAGAAAGTCAGCTTTCCTTTGGGTCAATAACAGTACCTCCTCCTCCTTGCTCCATCGTCTGACTTCCTCTCCTGCTCCTCGGTCTGACTTCCTCCTGCTCCTCGTTCTGACTCTCCTTCCCTCCTCGGTCTGACTCCTCCTCTGCTCCTGTCTGGACTCCTCCTCCTGCTCCTCGTCTACTCCTGCTCCTGCGTCTGACTCCTCCTCCTGCTCCTCGGTCTGACTCTCCTCCTGCTCCTCGGTTCTGACTCCTCCTCACTGCCCCTCGGTCTGACTCCTCCTCCTGTCCTCGTCTGACCCTCCTCCTGCTTCCTCTCGGTCTGACTCCTCCTCCTGCTCCTCGGTCTGACTCCTCCTCCTGCTCCTCGGTCTCGACTCCTCCTCCTGCTCCTCGTGGACTCTTCCTCCTGCTCCTCCGTCTCTCTTCCTCTGCCGACTCCTCCTCCTTGGCTCCTCGACCTGACTCCTGCTCTCGGCCTGACTCCTCCTCCCTCATGAGCGTTTCTACGTTCGCGCTGCCGCCTCCATGTGCGGACCTCCATGTGCGGACCTCATGGCGACCATGTATGCACTCACTCATCAGTCTGTAAATACTGTTTCTTACACCAGGACAATAAACTTTGCTTTGATGGTATCGACTTGCCACTGCCTCCGAGATAGACGGAGTGGGACCGGCCCCGTCCCAACGATCATCACATGACATTTCTGGGCTTCATAAGTGATAAAAACCACTTATAGACTTGTTTGTATGTAGGTTCGTATATGTATAGTAACGTAGCCGTTCCCTTAGCCGCAGCGTGCCCGCTCCCTTTAGCCGCCGCGTGCCGCTCCCTTTAGCCGCCGCGTGCCGTTTCCCTTTAGCCGCCGCCGTTTCCCTTTCCGCGTCCCTTTACCGCCGCGTGCCGCTTCCCTTTAGCCGCCGCGTGCCGTTCCTTTAGCCGCCGCGTGCGTTTCCCGTTTTTAGCCGCCGCGTGCGCCTTCCCTTTAAGCCGCGCGTTGCCGCTTCCCTTTAGCCTCCCGCCGTGCCGTTCCTTTAGCCGCCGCGTGCCGTTTCCCGTAAGCCGCGTTTCCCGTTAGCCGACCGCTGCCTTCTCTGTTAGCCGCCGCTGCCGCTTCCCTTCCCTTTAGCCGCCGCGTTGCCGTTTCCCTTAGCCGCCGACGTGCCGATTCACATTAGCCTGCCGACGTCCGTGTGCCCGTTAGCCGCCGCGTGCCGTTCCCGTATAAGCCGCCGCGTATGCCGTTCCATTTAGCCGCCGCGTGGCCGCTTCCCTTCCCTTTAGCCCGACCGCGTGCCGTTTCCTTTTAGCCGCCGCGTGCTGTTTCCCGTTATAGCATAATAGAATAATCAATTCTTTTTTGTAATCTAATTAATCTATTTGCTCAAATTAATTATTTCAGCCTTAAAACCAAAGGTCTAAGCTAGGACTCACCTAGGTCCAAGCCAGGTCTAACGTGCAGTGTGTCTCCAGGTGGTGGCGCTGTTGTCGACTTTCTGTTCCTGTTCATCTGGAGTTGGCCTCAATGACTGACTCAGGCTTCATGCAGCGCATCGCTCGTGTGAGCCCCTGCCGACAGGTGCATGTGGCATGTGCTGCTGGTGGTGGCCTGTGCATTGCTGGTGCATGTTCACTGCTTCATGTGCTCTGCATGTTCATGTGCTGGTGCATGTCAGCTGCTGGTGCATGTTCATGTGCTGGTGCATGTGCTGCTGGTGATGTGCTGCTGCACTTCATGTGCTGGCCTTCATGCAGCTGCATCGCTCGATGTGGCTGCAGCGTGCATGTGTGCCCCTGCCGGATGTGCTGCTGGTGCTGATGCTGCGGTGCATGTGGCATGCTGGTGCATGTTGTGCTGCTGGTGCACTTGCTGTGCATGTGCTGTGGTGCATGTGCTGGGATGTTATTGCTGCTGACCGTGCATGTTCATGTTGCTGCTGTGCATGTTCATGTTGCTGGTGCATGCTTCAGCTGCTGGTGCATTGTTCATGTGCTGTGCATGTTCATGTGCTGCTGGTGCATGTGCTGTGCTGCTGGCAGTGCTGCTGGTGCATGTGCTGCTGGTGCAGTTCATGCTGCTGCTTGCATTCATGTGCTGCTGCATGTTCATTGCTGCTGCATTGTTCATGTGCTGCGGCATGTTCATTGTGGCTGCTGACATTGCTGTGCATGGCTGCATGTGCTGTGTGCATGCTGTGCTGCTGTGTGCTGGCTGTGCTGTTCATGTGCTGCTGTGCATGTGCTGCTGGTTTGCAGCTGCTGGTGCATGTGCTGCTGATGATTTCATGTGTGGCTGGTGCATGTTATTGGTGCTGCTGTGCATGATTGCATGCTTGTGTGCATGTGCTCTGTGCAGTTCATGTGCTGGTGCAATGTTCATGTGCTGGTTGGCATGTTCATGTGCCTGCTGGTGCATTTGTGCGGGCATGTCTGCTGGTGCATGTGCTCGGGGCATGTTCACTGTGCTGCTGAGCATGTGCATGGTTCACTTGTAGTGCTGTGATGTTCATGTGCTGTGGTGCAGTTCATGTGCTGCTGGTGCCATGTTTCAGTTGCTGGTGCATGTTGCATGTGCTGGTGCATGTTCAGCTGCTGGTGCATTGCTGCTGGTGCATGTGCTGCTGGCAGTTCAGTGTGCTGCTGCATGTCATGTTCTGCATGTTCATGTGTGCCTGCATGTTCATGTGCTGCTGCAATGTCTGCGTGCTGCTGCTCTGTTCATTCTGGTGCGATGTTCTGTGGCGCTGGCTGGCATGTGCTGGTGCTTGTGCTGCTGGTGCATGTTCATGTTGCTGCTGGCAGTGCTGCTGGTCTTTGCTGGATGCATTGTGCTGCTGGTTGCTGTTCATGTGCTCTGGTGCTTGTGCTGGGTTCATTGTAGCTGGTGCATTGCTGTGTGGCATTCATGGTGTGGTGCATTTGTCATGTGCTGCTGCATGTTCATGTGCTGCGTGGTGCATGCGCTGTGCATGATGTGTGATGCGATGTTGCATGTCTGGGCATGTTCATGTGCTGCTGCTGTGCATGTGCTGTGCATGTGGGTGCATGTGCTGCTGGTGCATGTTCATGTGCTGTGTTGCTGGTGCATGTGCTGCTGGTTCAGTGTGGTGCATGTGCTGCTGTGTGCTGCTGTGCATGTGGTGCATGTGCTGCTGGTGCATGTGCTGCTGGTGCATGTGCTGCTGGTGCATGTGCTGCTGGTGCATGTGCTGCTGGTGCATGTGCTGCTGGTGCATGTGCTGCTGGTGCATGTGCTGCTGGTTCCTGACAGAATAGTTATGATAATTATATCATGTTTTTTCAGGTTTTCCCGTTGGTGTCGTCGCTCGGTCTGAACGAACAGGAACTGCTCTTCCTGTCACGCTCAGTGGGCGGGCCGCACTCTAATTTGTCATGGTCAGAGGTGGGCTTGGCCTCTGCGGTGGGTGTGGCCAGCGACGTGCTGCAGTGGGTTTTACAGCGTTTCGGAGCACTTTCAGTCGAGTCGCACTTGTCTCGAGTTCACTTCCACTCGCTGCCATTCCACGTGGTCGCCGTGGTGACGGGTCGCTGGGGTAACCAGGTGGCAAGCGCGGCGGCGGGCGCGCGCACGGCCAGCGCTCAGGCATGTGGGCGTGCTCACGTGCACGCTTCTGAGGCCACGCTCAAAGCTCCGCTACAGTTTAACGCAAACAACACGCACACGCTCAGACTGGACCCCGACCGGCCAATCACAGTTTGGCAGCAGCATCACGTGACCATGCACCTGTCACCCGTGCTCGTCTGTAAACAGCCAATCAGAACTGTCGGCTTGGGCGACGCCATCTCGGCCAATGGGCTGCTGTTCTCCGAGATACTTCCTTCAAAGTAAAGCGGCCAATCAGAGGCCTCAAGTGGCTCTTGTTACTGACCAATCCCAGCGTTGCTCTCATAGACTACAGCTCCCACAATCCTCTGGGACAAACGTTTGGGTCCCAGTCTTTAGAACATGAGTTTTATTTAAATAAGAGACTCTGAGAATTATATTTTTATGTAAAATCCTACGTTCTCCTGACTAGAGGAGGAGACGAGGAGAACCTGAGGAGGAGACGAGGAGAACCTGAGGAGAAGACGAGGAGAACCTGAGGAGAAGACGAGGAGAACCTGAGGAGAAGACGAGGAGAACCTGAGGAGAAGACGAGGAGAACCTGAGGAGGAGACGAGGAGAACCTGAGGAGGAGACGAGGAGAACCTGAGGACGCGACGAGGAGAACCTGAGGACGCGACGAGGAGAACCTGAGGACGCGACGAGGAGAACCTGAGGACGCGACGAGGAGAACCTGAGGACGCGACGAGGAGAACTGAGAGAGAGGAGAACCTAAAGAGAACCTGACGCGAATATACAAGAACATGAGAACCTGGGGTTTAGTGCCTTTTAGATCGTTCACATAAATATTGACCAATATTATGAACAACACCTTATGAACTCTCCTGTCTCCTATCCCCTAGCTCCTATCCCCTAGCTCTATCCTAGCTCCTACCCTATCCCCTAGCTCTTGCTCCTAGCTTCTTGCTCCTAGCTCCTAGCTTCCTTGCTCCTAGCTCCTAGCTCCTCCTAGCTCCTTGCTCCTAGCTCCTTGCTCCTAGCTCCTTGCTCCTAGCTCCTTGCTCCTATCCCCTATCCCCTAGCTCCTAGCTCCCTCAGAGTGAACATTTCTTTGTTTTAAAATGCTTATGGAGGTTTATGTTTCATTTGGTGGAAAAAAACAGGAAGTCAAAGGAGAAACTGGAAATACGAGTCTGGATTTGTAGTCGACTCTGTTCTCTGCACTTTAAACTCAGAGTTGGTCTTCATGATCCTGAACTGAACCAGACCAAAGTCAGTCCTGTCTCAATGTCTTAAATAAACAACATTAAAGCCGATCCCAGTCTTTCTTTCTTTATGAACGTACTGGAAATAAACTTCTACTCTGCATCTACATATAATTATGTTCAGATTCTACAAAGTGACGATGTCCTACTCAGATGGTTCAAGAGCCAGAATTCCAGTCGATCATGTTGTACTTTGCTGTGAAACATCTCCACGGTGATGATGTTAAACTCCACGTGTGAGCAGACGTACGATGAGCTGCCACACTTTCGGGAACATGTCGAAGAAACTGAAGAACACCGAGAACTGGCTGGCCATGCTACGCCTAAGCAAGCTAGCCACGCTGCGGCGCCAGCCCCTGCCTCCGCCCACTCTGGCTCTGGGCTGGGCTTGGCTCTGGAGGAGACCAGGAGTGAGATAGAGCCAGTACTCATGGCGGGAGTTCAAACTGCCAGAGGCCGACACGGGTCCAATAGATCTAAGTTCTCATGGTTCTGTTGACATCACTGTAGATCTGGAACAGGAACACAAAACACACTTTGGACATTTAATGCTCGTCGACTCGATGAGCCACAGTTTGTACAAATGAAGACAAAGGACATTGAGACGTTTGAAGAGGAAAACCACAACGTGAAGTTTCTCCACCCGTTCTCTGGGCTGCAGCTAAGGCCGTTTGGAGGGGCAGCGTCATTGCTGTCGCCGCGGCCAAAAAGAAACAAAGGCAGAAAAAACTAAACGATTTAGAGAACAAACTAAAGCTGTTGAAGCTAACCGTAAATGAAAGAGACAAGTGAGATTAATGACCTGGACTCTTCACCAAACAAAGATATTATGAAAGTGGTTCAAAATTCTCCAAATTATACGAAGAGAGAATATATTTTAAAATACGAGCTCTGCAGAAAAAATGAACTGTAACAAAACGATCAAATACAATCATCTCACCAAAACAGCGCCCTCACAAAAGGGGCGTTTCCATTGTCAATGAACAGAATTCACAAACTTACGAACTTGTTTCGGTGTTAAATGTGTAACATAAAACACTGAACAATAATAAAATTGGCTCCAGCAGAGGGCGCTGTAGTCTCTGTCTATCCCTGGCTGTGGCTCCAGCAGAGGGCGCTGTCTCTGTTTGTCCCTGTGGGGGAGTCTGTCATGGTGAGGGGGGGCTGGGGGGCTGTGACTTTCCTGAAGGCCACGATCATCTCCACTGTCTTTTGGGTGTTGAACGCTGCACTGAGGTCCAATAGAACCAGGATTGAGACCAGTCCATCGTCAGCAGCTAATAACAAATCATGTGTGACTTTAACTAGTGCAGTTTCAGTGTGTGGGGGGCTCCGGACCCTGACTGGAAAACTTCCAATAAGTTATTGTCCTGTAGATGGCGACAAAGCTGTTTAACTACAACTCTTTTCAAGGATTTTAGAGACAAAGGGTGGATTTGAAATAGGTCTGTAGTTTATCAACTGGTCAGGATCAAGATGAGGCTTTTTCAGAAGCGGTTTAATGACTGCATGTTTGAAGGACTGTGGAACATCACCACTTTTTAGTGAAGTATTTATTATATTAAGAATAGAAATCTATAATTAGGGGGAGAATGTCTTTGAGGAGTCTGCTTTGGAATCGGGTCTAGCACACAAGATGACGTTCTAGAGGACATAATGTGACAGTTTTGTTGCCCTGGCTACAGCGCTGAAAAGAATTCTAGTGTTATTTTTGTTGACTTCTATTAAATTTGAATAGTCTC